>CM038350.1:34250279-34319828 GCA_021464625.1 Proterorhinus semilunaris
AGCGTATTGACTAGAGAGCTTACAGCCTGTATGCCAGTGTGATATCTCATTTGAAAGCCAAGGCCTTCTAGTTTCTAAAAAAAATATGTGTGAGATCTGTGTGAGTGAATCTCGATCTTGCTGTATTCCTCAACATCATCTGGGGGCCAGAGGATATATAGGCCTGAGGGACGTATCTTGCCCCCGGGCCCGACGTTGCCTTAGCCCCTGGGCAATGAGGACCTGATTTCGAACCGCCAACGCTTTTGGCCAGAAGACGACCCGCTCAACCATCCGAGCCGTTGTTTTTCCCGTTGTGCAAATGCAGTGACTAATGATATACCGCATGTTCAGAATCCAAAATGGAAAGGTTAGACGTGGTGCGGAGGGGTGGTTGTGCCGTTTCTGTTCAAAGGGAGCGCCTTCACACGCTTATTTATTTATTTATTTATTTGGGGAGATACGTACATTGTCAAAAAGATCATCCTAATACATTTTGGCCTTTTAGTCTGCGGGGCCCCGACATCAAACGGAGGAGTAATGAAAACCTGGAGGAAAACTTAAGAGCTTTGGGCGGGATGTTATCGGTATTATCCGGGCAGCCTAGCGCGGCTCACGGGCAATAAGACGTCTTCATTCCTCTGCAGCGGCGGCGAAACAAGTTGCTGATTCATCTCCTTTAACTAATCAAAGTTGCTTAGCTAATCTGTTTTCTTTCAACAAATCCACTTTCCTGTCAGCTTAATCCATTTGTCCTAGTTAGCCGGCCGGTCT
Source organism: Proterorhinus semilunaris (assembly GCA_021464625.1). Taxonomy (NCBI): domain Eukaryota; kingdom Metazoa; phylum Chordata; class Actinopteri; order Gobiiformes; family Gobiidae; genus Proterorhinus; species Proterorhinus semilunaris. Next base: position 34,251,033 of record CM038350.1, read on the forward strand.
GTTAGCTAACCCGTTTTCCCTGTCCGTATTTTAATTTACCTTTTTTTTTTTCCTCCTCTCTGCGTTGCTGTGCTTCCAGCCTCAAGGATTATTTATAAAAGGGTGGGGAAATAATGATGGTAACTCCTGTTGACAAAGGTTACTGTTTTACATTTGAAGGTTAACTGTTTGGGAATATATAAACTAGGGCTGAACAAAACATAAAAACGAGTAAAATCTGAATTATTTTACTCTTATTGATCAATCTCAATATTCAATACAATTTTATTTTTCATATTCAAAACAAATCCAGCTGATTCATGAATATGGGCAAGGCAGATCTTTTTTTAAATATAGGCTACCACAGCTAATCAGGCTAAATACAAATACTTTCCCAGTAACATTTAGCACATACACATCTTCCATCGTCTCATTCAAACTGCTAAACTCTGTGCTGTTACTGTAGAAATAAAAAGTAGAAGCGGCGTTCAGTTAGCGAGCCAGTTAACTTTACACTGACTCTATCAGTTCTGTGAATTTGTCTTTAAACATTAAAAGAAAAAAGAGGCTTTGGCCTGGCTTTACCATTCATTTCAATGGGGATAGGGTTCAAACAGGCCTGAGAAGCAGTTGGCTTCAACGCATGTGAAAGAACTGACTCAGATAGCTAGAATTTAGCTTAAAGTGCATATGACACAATGTTTGCTAAAACATGGTTAACACAATTATATTTAAAGGTGCATTATGCAACTTTTTATGTGGAGAAAAAAAAAGTTGATATTTGTGTGCATTTGACCTTGTAGTGACCCTGTGGCTGTATGAGCGGTTACCATGGCGCCTTTACTTTCGATAATGGTGGTCTCTACAACGCTCCAGGATCAATTGTTTTGTAGGTTTTCTGGTTAGAGGTACCGGTACGTCCGCAGTGAAAACCTTCCAAACAATTGATCCCGGAGCGTTGTAGAGACCACCATTATCGAAAGTAAAGGCGCCATGGTAACCGCTCATACAGCCACAGGGTCACTACAAGGTCAAATGCACACAAATATCAACTTTTTTTTTTCACATAAAATGTTGCATAATGTACCTTTAAGATTTTGCTTACAAATGTACACAGCTTTCTTTAGTTTGACATTTTTTTTGTGATGTTTATAGTTTCACTTCCTTATTGGACACAGACAGGAAGTGACATAGATAGAGGCAAACATTTTAAACTGTTGCCGTGTCAACCATTTTATGTCAAGACGTTTGTTAAAGGGTGATGTCATCGCTCTTCCGGGTCCAATGGAACTTCAGCCGTATTGACTATAATTTATTGACTGATTGTAACCTGCTGTAGGGCCGACTACAAGGCTCTTTTTAAACATCTTATCAGACAGAAATATCACATTTTCTTTTTATTTAGTAAGTCTTTTCTGACATTAATATTTTTTTCCATACACAATGGAGGCTTATTTTAAATATAAAAAATATTATTAATGGTGAGATCTATTATTCTAATTAGGCCTTTTATCTGTTGTTATTTCAGCAGGAGATTCAGATGAAGTTGTGTTTTTTTGCTGTGTTTGTCAATGGGACAGTTTGAACCCAGTAGGAGCTTATTATTGTATGTGATGTCACACAAATGATTCAAACTGCTATGGGACTTTACCTCTATGTCACTTTCTGTTATTAGCATATAAACAAAATACAAAAATCCTTCATTCAAACTGTTGCTTCACTGAAATGAAATGATAATTATTACTTACAACAAATCCATCTAAATAAATCATAATGCTCTTTAAACCCTTTTGTCCTCGTGGGCCAGGCGGTCTGCTCGCTAACCCGCTAACCCTTCCCCACATTTTAACGTTCGTCCTTTTCTCTCCGTTCCCCCTCGCTCTTTCTCCAGCCTGCAAGCGGAAGGAGCAGGAGCAGAGCAAGCTGGAGCGCAACCAGGGCCCCAAGCGCACCCGGCTGGTGTTCACCGACCTGCAGAGGCGCACGCTGCTCGCCATCTTCCGGGAGAACCACCGCCCGACCAAGGAGCTGCAGGTCACCATCTCGCAGCAGCTGGGCCTGGAGCTGTCCACGGTCAGCAACTTCTTCATGAACGCCCGCCGGCGCAACGTCAACAAGTGGGCGGACGAGGGGCGCCCGTCCTCCACGGGGTCCTCCGGGTCCAGCGTCTCCTCCTCCGCGGTGTCCTGCACCACGGCGTGAAAAAGAATGTTGCTCTTTTTTCTTTTTCTTTTTTTGCACCGGGTAAAGGCGCAAAAAAAAAAGAAAAAAAGTGGTGGGGTTATGTAGGGGAGGGGGTAGGGGGGGTGGGGGTACATAGACTGGTCTAAGGCGGAGATCAGCCGTAATAAATGTCCTCCTCGTTATTTGTAGGAGCGACGGAGCCAGCTATTTAGATGATTTTATGATGTACCGTCGAACGTTTTTCTTTTTCCTAAACCAAAGTCGACCGCTCCTTTTTTTTTCAAATGAAAACCAAAACAAAGAAAAGGGCGGTATCCTTATAGTGATATGAACGCGGGGTGCGAGATCCCGCTTGTATAGTACCCCAAAAAACCCGAAAGGGGGGGCGGCGTTGGGACGTTGTTATTTTAAATTTTTATTTTTGATTGATTTTTATTTTTATTTTTTTGGTTTTTTTTTGGGACGCCCCCTTTTCTTTAAAAAAAAATACCACATAGACGCCTCCCCCATCTCATCGCATTATCCCGTAGACTTAGAGATAACGAGGGTACGCCCCAAATCAGGAGGAAGCATATTTTTTCGGGGCGTGCCTTCGGAAATCGACCCGCCACCTCTCCGAACGTGAAAGAATCAAGGGGTGTTTGCCGGAGAGTACCATCGTGTGACTTCTTTAATCAGAAGTGTTCGCCGTCATCCAAAGACGCTAATCCTCCTCCCAATATTAGACTGAGTTTTTTTCTTTTTTCTTTTTCAAATCAAAGCTGAAAAGGGAAAGGCATTTTTTTAATTTTTTTGTTTGTTTTGTTTTCTTTTGCTTTTCTACGATCCGATTTGGTTCTTAGCATGTGTTGTCGTGACGATGATGATGTTCCCCCTGGACTGTACCTCGGCGCGTGGCCCGAAGACAAACCCGGGAGTCTGGTCGCGCGGGGACTCCTTTTTGCCATGTCCCCGCCGTCAATCGTTTCAATTCCAAAACCATCGACTCGTTCCTTATCTTGAATTAATCAGAGCTTTCAAGGAAGGAATCCCATTGGGTCATACCATTATTTTATTTTTATTTTTTTGGGGGGGGGGGTGGGGGGGGGTTGTTGCTGCTGTTGTTGTTGCCGGGACAGAATAAGCGAATGCAAGGGAAGAAGAAGAAGAAGAACGAGGAGGGAAAAGAGACTTGGTTGGCGCAACGATTTCCGAAGACACTGAATGAGCTCGCAGCCATGTTTTTACGTCTCAAGCCAAAAAGTTTCGAGAAAAAAAGAAAAGAAAATATTTCGCCAAAGGTTCCAGAGGGAAACAGTGCATCTGACACAATGTATAGTGACGTTGTTGTGTTGTTTTCTGTTTTCTTTGTTTGTCGGTTCCCCCCCCCCCCCCCCTATTTTGAAGAGGAACGTGATTCTTTCCGCCCCAGTTTTTTGTACAGATTTCAAGCACATTGGTATTTTATAGATCACGTCGGGAAAGTGCGAGGCGGTTGTTTTCGCCTCGTCGACGCCATTTTTTTTTTTTTTTCTACCCCTCTTCTTGGTCCACGATGGCCTCCTTATAGCCAACGGACAGAAAAATGTTCAAAATGCAATTGCTACTGATATGATCATGGTATTTATTATTATTAACGCGTTTAGGGTATTTATTGTTTATTTTTTCCCGTTCTTTCGTTTCATTGCTATTTATTTAGTTATTTATTTATGCTATCTAATATACTGTAATGTATTTATTTAATGATGCTCTGTATGTCTGTGTGAAACTGATGACTTTTTTCTGATGGGCACTTTTAGCTGTAGAATCCCATCGTTATACCAAAGATAAACATTGCCTCCCTGAATGTACGGCCTGAATCCCCCCCCCCCAGACCCCCTTGTCCCAGTCCTTACCCCCTCCCATTCGCTCAGTGATGTATATTTGTCCGTAAGGCCAGGCTGTTTTTTTTGTTTTGTCGAGGGATTTCTTTCTCGCAAATGTCTCTGACGACTGCTCTTTAAAAAAAAGAAAATAGCCAAGGCCAAAGCTAGTTTTGAATGTTGGGGGAAAAGCGATGAGTAAATACTATTAACTAGGGATGCACCGATCGATCCGATACCGGTATCGAAATTGGAGCCGATGCTGGGAAAAAATACGATATTGGGTGTTTCGGTTGCAAATATCCGATACTGAACCGATACCAGTTTTTGGCTCTCACCGCTTCAAAAACACAACTTTCACCGACTAAATCGACTAAACTAAACTAACCTGAATATAGGCATGCTGTATGTCAATTCAAGAGAATTCGATCGCCGAATTAGTTTTAACCTCCACAAATGTATTTTGAATCGCGGTGCAAAATTCCACGGCTAGCTAAAGCTAGTGGAAGCATGCTAACGCTAGCGGCAACTAGGCAAGGCTGGGTGAAAAACTATGATAGGAAAACCTAAGGTAGCCTAATAAAATAAAATAAAGTGTTTGTACTTTACTTTATTAAAGAATAAACGATTGAACATATTTGTAATGCACAAGTTGTAATGATCAGATCACTTCACGTGAGCTGATTATAATAATGTAAAATAGCCTGTCCCAAGGATTGTGTAGAAAATCCAGTGATCCTGGTAAAATGTTTTTTCATCAGTTTATTAATAGATATAATTGATAATTGATCTGTAACAACATGACAAGAAGATCAGACTTTATTGATCTTTAAAGGGAGAAAAGAGGACCATTCACTTTTTCACTCAAAGAAAGCCACTTTTAAGAAAGTCTCTTGGTATCGGTTATATCGGATATCGGCAGATACTCTAACCCTCAGTATCGGTATCGGAAGCAGAAAAAGCTGGATCGGTGCATCCCTACTATTAACAGTGACGACAGCGACAATGGCGGCTCGATGGCGGTACGGAGACGTCCCTTGGCCGCCGGTGAGGTGTCTTTCAGACCCAGCGCCATCTGGCAGAGTGTGCTGAGCATCTGGGGGGCCCCGAAGTCCAGCCAGGTTTCGCGTACACGCAGGCGTGCCATGTGTCTGTCTGGGGAAGTGCACGGTTGCGACCCCTGCTCCATTCGCCCACCTGACTAGCACCCACCCCACTGGTCCTCCCCCCCCCCACCTCCCCTCCATTGCGGGCCCCCCGACTCCGGTGTCTAATGTGTGTCAAGCTCAGTGTGATAACCCTCGTCCTCCACATCCCCAAACCTTTTGCCAGTTGTCTCAGTTCCCAAACTGTTTTTGGGGGTTTAGCAACTCTCATCTGGCGGGGTTTTCGAGAGGCTTTCAAAAGCTTTAACAGGTGTCGGTGAGGTTTTTATAGTGTCTTTCTTCTGGGTTTTTTTGGAGGAAGGATTACGCCGGTGTCTGGGTGACCCGGATTGTTTCAAGGTGCTGTTGCTCTCCCCGCCCCTGTTCTTGCTTTTCTAACATTCTGCACAAAGATATCGTCCAAAAACGCTGTGGCGGAATAGTGTAGTGGTAGGTGGTAGTTGGAAATCTTTATAAGCCAGGGTTAAACTTAAAGGCATATTTCAGGATTTTTAGAATAATAGAATAGATAGAATAATTTTTGAAATATAACTGACCTTGCATCACATGAATTACCACATTTTGAGAGACAATTTTTTAGCAGATCACTCCGCCGCTGCGTAGCCTAAAACCACAAAGCTGATGCTGCTCAAATATAAGTCATTTTAAATGCAAAATGGTTCAAATTACTGTATCGACACAGACATTTATACGGGTAGTCTGGTGTTATAAGTGATTTGCCTCAGGTGCACTGTGGAGTGGGTCAGACTGTTTTTAATGCAGGCTAACCGATACCATAGACATGCACTAGCCTAGCATTAGCGTAGGGCCACTAAACTCTTCAAATATAAGGACTACATGAATAAAAAATAAAAAAAAATCTCCAGAAATCAACAACACTCTGGATAACTAGGAAATGAGTCCCTATGTCAAAAAACCTGAAATATCCCTTTAACCAACACTTTAACTGAGCGCATTTTCTCCAGTTCAGCGTTACTCAAATCCATGAGGTCACCGCCTATAGGCCAGTGTAACGCCCCATTTGAACGCTAAGACCTACAAAACTCATCTAAAGCTTTTAGATTCTGGGTGAAGCCAAACTGGAGAAGATGCGCTCGGTTCAGGTGGAGGGGGGGGGGGGGTTCTTCTTAAAGTACCAACTACGACTTGATCCAAGTTAACCTCCTCTTATAGTCACCGGACAAATCAACCCAAAAGCCCCCCCCCCTCCGTCAGTGCTGCCATAGAGCGTCACGTTCTCCACCCCTTTCCACTCACTCCTCTTGCTTTGCTTTTATTCTTTCCCCTGACGCTCCCGTCTTTAGCGCTGGAAGAGGGGGCCGGATTGCCAGGGCCCCCTTCACAGTGTGCACTTGAAAGACAGGCGGTCATGAAAGGGGCCATCGACTTTTTTTTTTTTTTTTTTTTTACAGACTTCAAAGGGGGAGTTTTTTTTTATTTTATTTATTTTCATCCTGTCTCCTCTCTGGGTATCTGGTCCCGGGGTCCGTCTCTCGGCTAGACCTGTGGGCTTTAGGGGGGGCATTCAGCCGGGGTGGGGGTAGATCAGAGAGGAGGCTGAATCATCCCGAATGTGGCGAGAGAGAGAGAGAGAGAGAGTGGGAGGGATCGCCGGGTTTATTGGAGGAACAGGAGGTGTCGGAGTAGCGAGGCATGGAGCGGAATTAAACTTTAATGAGCAACAATTGTAAGCGCGCCGAGAGTGGAGGGCGAAGCGGTGGCCGGCGATGTGCACCGCGAGTCTTGGACACGGAAAAAGCGGGGGTGGTGGTGGAAAGAAAATGTAAAATTAAAGGGGGAGGCTTGTTGGAGGCTCCTCTGCAGACCCCATGCTCGCTCCTCGTCGTAGTATCAAAGGGGAGGTGACACCTTTCAGGTTCCCCCCCAACCCCCCCTCCTCCCAGCGCTTTGTCCCGCGGCCTCGTGGAGGGGGGCTGTTTGTAGTGAGCCGACCTTCTGCTCGGTGTCAGAAACGCGGGGAGCAGCTTTTGTACAAGAGGGAGGTGTCTGTCCGTCCGGTCGGCTGCGGCAGGTGCAACCGCGCGGGACGTTTGAGCCTGTGGCGCCCTCTAGTGGCTTCCCACGGGAAACTGAGGGCAGGGTGTTTTAGAGCTATTTCTAGGCTCGAGAATGCCTATACTTTACATCTCTGGGGCGGGACTAGGGTTTGAGTTTGGTGGCAAAATGCGGGTCCTGCTCCAGTTTATTTTTTATTTTTTATTTTTTCGCAGTCGTCTTCAGACAAGTTCCACCGGGGAAATGCATCGTCAGCTACACTGCCTGAGCAAAAAATCGAAACTAAAAAATAAGTCCCCTTCTGGATTTAACTGACTGTTCTGATCTGTTGTTGTTGCAGTCGGTCAAGGTCTAGGTTCAGCAACACTGTGCGCCCAAAAGAATGAGCTCGCCAGGTTATTCCATCAATGGATTACTTCTTCCCTGATGGCATTGGTCATATTCCCAGTTGCCCAATGGGTCATCGGGCTCGCGTCGTAAAAGAGCGGTTCAGGGATTGTCCGCCAGATTCTCCAGATCTTAACCTTGTTGAGAATCTTTAGGACGTGCCGGAGAAGGCTTCGCACTGTGGTCCCATTCCCCCATCGTCAATAATGCAAGCTCTTTCGACGGCAATGTTTAGCTTCAAAGCTAAATATTAGTGCGAGACTAATTCTGGCTCAGGCAGTGTATTTCTAACACCATGGCATAAATGGATCAAACGGTCAGGGAGCATCGGCGTGAAATGAGTAGTTTACATTTTTAGTGAGGCTTGATCCCAAAGAGCTTTGGCCACTTTGAACAAAAACCAAATGCAAGGTTTGAAACCGGGGGGCGCGGGTTATAACCAAAAAATAAAAAAAATACATAAAAAAAAATACATAAAAAAAGACATAGCAGGAGATAATGTATACTTATGTTTTACACTTAAAAAGACAAAAAAATATTTTTTGATAAACCAAAAACAACAACCAAAGATTGATGGGTAGCTGCTGGATGGTTCTGTTGCTTGGGTCGTTTTTCGCAGTTCCTGTCAGAGCTATAGCGTAGCACTCAGAGGACTCGGGACGTACGTTGTTCAAGACAGTATTATGTTGAGCTGGAACTGAGAAACTGACACGAGGCAGCGTCTTCTTCAGATGGAAGTCTTTTTTGACTGTGATCCCCCCCCCCCCCCATTGTCCCCCTCCTCCTGTCCCCTGTCCCCCTCCCTCTGTGTACATGAAGACTTTACCCATCTACCTCAACTGTGTGCGATGTCGTGTGGCAAAGATTTTTCCTTAACCAAAGAAACCATCCCGTCAGGGTGTCTTGTCTGTCCGTCCGTCCGTCCGTCCTACTATCTTTGTCTGTTCATCTTCGTCTCTCTTTACTTCATGCCTTTTACTCCGAACAACCAAATGTGCTGGAATCAATCCTTTTTAAACGGGAGCCAGGTCCGGCTCCGGTGTCCAGCCAAAGCCCGGTGTGATCGTGTGTTCTCCATCCGTCCGTCCATCCGTCCGTGTTCTGTATATAACGAAATCATTCTCAAGACCAAAAAGAAGGAGGTGACAATCTAAGCAAGGAGGTTCTTGCTGTAATCAACGTTGCCTAGTCCTTGTTTTGTTTTTCCTTTTTTTCTTTCCCAAAATCATTGCGTGCCGTGTAAGAATAAAGCCCAAAAATGAAGCGCTCATCCCAAAAAACGTTCAGAGGAGACAAAAGCTATTTTTCCACATTTGTAAGTCACCCTTCCACTTTCGTTTTTGTTTTTCCTTCTCGAACAAATGTTTAGCGTAGTTGAAAATCCTGTTTGCTCCCACTGTTGTAAGTAGGAATTAATGAGAAATCCATAACGAAAGCTTTAACTGGGGAAAGAGCCGAGGGGCGGGTCCTATGTTTAGCCTGAGTCGGACTCCCCCCCCCCCCCCCCCTCGTTCCTCGGCCCCTCGGCCCACCATGCTTTATATCGTGCCATTTTTCCTTGTTCATGTGTTAGACTTACTAATGAATGTGGCTAACCAAACCAAAGGCTTTAACGAGAAAAATGACAAAAAGAAAAGAAAGAAGAGAGATAAACACAACACTTTAAAAACGTCAATCATGGTGGGACATTTTGTATCAACAACTAAAGAGAATCCCTTTGAATACCTCATGTGAAAATTGTTTGTTGTGATGTTGCACTAAAAAAATAATAAAAACGACTCATTTGTAACCCAAGCTCGTATCGTGTGGATGTTTTTTTTTTTCTTTTTCTTTCCGTTTTTTTCTCCTCCACGGGCCGCGGGGCGAAGGGGGCAAGGCGCGTGCCAGGGTTCTAAAGGCCAGACTTCCAAACACCGGTGTTTTGAAAAGGTCACCATTTTGTACTTTTACACCGCACGCCTTTTACAAACACACTTTCGCCACGAGCTCGGAGCATCCCCGCTTGTCGGGTCGGCGCGCCTCGAGGCCCTAGAGGACGAGGAGGAGGGAACGGTTACGGTCCAAACTCCTTACCCACAGTTCCGAACATCCTAACAGGCGGTTGTCAGTGACGACAAACGTGAGATACGTGGCTGATGTGCGCGCGCAGACTCGGTGCAGTAACCAGGTGCGTCCCATACCACATATCGGTTATTTATATTAGATATCAGTTGTTTACGTGGGTTGCGCTCGAGTAATGGCAATGAATGAACTGATAGGGCTCGAAAATAGCTGAGAGTCCATAGAAAGCGTGTCACCTGAGGACGCGGTGCTTATTTTCAGTGAGGAAAAAAAAAAAAGCTATTTTGCAAGTTCTCCCACTTGGAAATCATGGAGGGGTCTGAAATTGTCATCGTAGGTGCATGTCCACTGTGAGAGACATAATCTAAAAAAAAAAAAATCCAGAAATCACAATGTATGATTTTGTAACTATTTATTTATATGATACAGCTGCAAATAAGTATTTGAACACCTGAGATGTTAATATTTGGTACAGTAGCCTTTGTTTGCAATTACGGAGGTCAAACGTTTCCTGTAGTTTTTCACCAGGTTTGCACACACTGCAGGAGGGATTTTGGCCCACTCCTCCACACAGATCTTCTCTAGATCAGTCAGGTGTCTGGGCTGTCGCTGAGAAACACGGAGTTTGAGCTCCCTCCAAAGATTCTCTATTGGTTTTACATCTGGAGACTGGCTAGGCCACGCCAGAACCTTGATATGCTTCTTACAGAGCCACTCCTTGGTTATCCTGGCTGTGTGCTTCGGGTCATTGTCATGTTGGAAGACCCAGCCTCGACCCATCTTCAATGCTCTAACTGAGGGAAGGAGGTTGTTCCCCAAAATCTCGCAATACATGGCCTCGGTCATCCTCTCCTTAATACAGTGCAGTCGCCCTGTCCCATGTGCAGAAAAACACCCCCAAAGCATGATGCTACCACCCCCATGCTTCACAGTAGGGATGGTGTTCTTGGGATGGTACTCATCATTCTTCTTCCTCCAAACACGTTTAGTGGAATTATGACCAAAACGTTCCATTTTGGTCTCATCTGACCACATGACTTTCTCCCATGACTCCTCTGGATCATCCAAATGGTCATTGGCAAACTTAAGACGGGCCTTGACATGTGCTGGTTGAAGCAGGGGAACCTTCCGTGCCATGCATGATTTCAAACCATGACGTCTTAGTATGTTACCAACAGTAACCTTGGAAACGGTGGTCCCAGCTCTTTCCAGGTCATTGACCAGCTCCCCCCGTGTAGTTCTGGGCTGATTTCTCACCTTTCTTAGGATCATTGAGACCCCACGAGGTGAGATCTTGCATGGAGCCCCAGTCCGAGGAGTTTGACAGTCATGTTTAGCTTCTTCCATTTTCTAATGATTGCTCCAACAGTGGACCTTTTTTCACCAAGCTGCTTGGAAATTTCCCCGTAGCCCTTTCCAACCTTGTGGAGGTGTACAATTTTGTCTCTAGTGTCTTTGGACTGCTCTTTGGCCATGTTAGTAGTTGGATTCTTACTGATTGTATGGGGTGGACAGGTGTCTTTATGCAGCTAACCACCTCAAACAGGTGCATCTACATTTAGGATAATAAATGGAGTGGACATTTTAAAGGCAGACTAACAGGTCTTTGAGGGTCAGAATTCTAGCTGATAGACAGGTGTTCAAATACTTATTTACAGCTGTATCATACAAATAAATAGTTACAAAATCATACATTGTGACTTCTGGATTTTTTTTTTTTTTTGATTATCTCTCTCACAGTCGACATGCACCTACGATGACAATTTCAGACCCCTCCATGATTTCTAAGTGGGAGAACTTGCAAAATACCAGGGTGTTCAAATACTTATTTTCCTCACTGTAAGGAAACTCACTTTACAGGTGAACATTCGCAAAAACGAGTGGTCATCCGATGTTCGCCAACGTTGGCTATACTAAATGTAGCCTACTTCTGGAATACTGGAATTAACGTTAGTTTGGAGGAGTGCAGAGTTATGTAGGACCTGCACCACAAGATACATCTTAGGCATTTAGTTTTTGGCACACGTAACAAGTGGCGTTAGCAACGTCTAACGGGAATATCCCCTAATATGATTAATGCAGCTCTCTGTACAGGTTTACGATACCATTAAAGTTGGGGTACCTGACTTTTTGCCCTTGTAAATAAACGTATATTTGCCATCACAGAGTTTGTTGTACGCAGCAAAACACAGACCTTGTTGCATTGTCTTCACCCAAATGTGTATTGAACGATAGATGACAGAAGTAAAATCTAAATAAGTGCAATTTATTTTGGCGGGGTCCCCCTGCTTCACTTTGCATATAATTCATTTGCTCGAACAATTTGGGTGTGCTGGAGGGATTGTGACAGCTAGAAATGAGCTTGGGCCAAAACTAAACATTTCATTTTTTTTAACAGGAACAATCAGGTACACCGGCTTTAATACAGAAATTGTTTTATGTCACGTCAAACGCCATTTCTTTATGAATAAAAAAAATAATCAGATAGAGAATGAGCACCAGAAATATGTTCATTCTTGATCTCAATTTAGAACTATTTGTCTCCAGTGTTAAGGCTAAGGTACAGAAATACTTTTTTCAGTAAGTAAGGAATACAACATATTACTTAAACAAATGCACAAACAGGTTGTAGGTTTTCTGGTGAGAGGCTCCGTCAGCAGCGAAAACCTTTCCAAACAATTGATCCTGAAGAGACCACTGTGATGGTAAGTATAAAGACACCATGCTGACCACTCATACAGCTGCTGGGTCACTACAAGCTCAAATGTATGGACAAATATCAACTTTTTCCTCCCACATAAAAAGTTGCATGGTGCACCTTTAACAAAGCAAAAGACACTGCCATGAACTCCCCGCCCCATACGAAAAAAAAATGCACACCTGGATTTAACTAACCCTTAAGCAACACTATGTGCAAAAGAATGAGATCAGCTGAATGGTTATTCCACCGGCGTATTCCAAGAGTGGTTCAGGGAGCATGACACATCATTTTGCCACATGCAGTGGTCACACAAGATCGTGGCGAAAAATGAATGCGACACTGGATCTTTTGACGTTGCGGAAGCTTTTTGAAACCACGCCACAGCTAATGCTAAAGGCGCTACGACCCATTAGCTTGTGACGGGGACTTTTTTTTACTTCTCGCATCAGAATTTGCTCAAATGAACGTGGAATACTTTAAATTCCAATCGAGACAGTACTTCCTGCATTTGCACTTTTTGTTTGTGGAACCAAGGAAAAGAAAACGGCTACAGTATTGCTTTGCTAACCTGGCCGATATCGAACGCATTCATTCGGCCCTAACTGAACTTTAATAATCTTAAAACCTAGTTAGCGTCTGCGAGCGGCATCGGTCAATCCCGTAACTCTGTAAATCATCCAGTCAACTCGGGCCTCTAATGGTTTCCGAGAGATTAAACCCATCCATAATCAAGGCGCCTTTAGAATCCCGCCGTAAAGCTCTCAATCAGGGTGTTTATTAACGGGCGATCTCAGACTAGAGCCGCTCTCACCGCGTTATTGACCGCGCGGAGTAGTCTATCAGTCCGTTAATAAATTCACTCTGGTTGATGAAAGCTTTGGGGGAAATAAAATAATAAAAAACAAAGTCAGCTTCCGACTTAACTACCTACCGCCTTGCTGATGACGCTCCTGAAGGCCGCTGTAATGTCACGTCGCCGGACAGAGACGGTGGGCCAGACACCGCGTATTGATTTTTGCTGCCGCTCCCGTCGTAACATGTAAAAGCTAAATTGACCAACAGACCAATTTCCCCCCGGAGTCGGTGAAAGCCCGCGAGGCCGTTTTTTTTTATGGCGCATTTCACTCGCTGACAGACCTCCAGTCGTTCATGTGAAATGCGATATCCGTTCCTTGAGCGGAAGACAAAGGAGGAACATAACTTACAGGCGCTCCCATTACTCCCAAAACAACTGTAACAAATGCTGAATTATGAATATATGTTTCTACCAAATGAAGATGCAGAGACTCGGAGAGGAGCAAAGTGGGTCAACCACAGAAATAAAAAAAGGAAAAGCGGCGTTCGATCATAACATGTGCGGACAGTTAGCAAGTGAGCTAGTCCGGGAGGCTTTTTCAGAGACCGTTAGCCATCGATCAATCATCGCAAATTATGAACGATCCAGACGGTTTCAGCTGTTCTCAATCAGTCGACCACATGTGAGGTCAAAGCCTACGTGGCACAACGAGCGGTAGCAAGGGGCCTTTTACTTAAGCCCTTAACTGCCGTCTCCCCTGATCAGGGTTAGGGTTAGGGTTAGTTAAACCTAATCAGGATATACTTAGGGTTAAGAACGGCAAATGTGACGTAAGTTGTGTTTCACTCACACAGATCTGACACATATTTTTAGAAACTAGAAGGTCTTGGCTTTCAAATTAGGTATCACACTGGCATATAGGCTGTAAGCTCTCCAGTCAATACGCTTTTAGACTTGGATGTAAATAATTGTTAACCCTAATCCTAATCCTTAACCCTAACCCTAGGGTGGCAGTTAAGTGGTTAAAGTGTTAACAGTGTAGACCAGGGGTGTCAAACTCATTTTGGGTCGTGGGCCGAAATTCAGCTGCCACGGCGGGTCGCGGGCCACATATAATGTAAACAGGAAAATATTTTTTTTTCCAATAAATGAATAATAATAACAACAGCTTACACTTTAGACGTTTCTCAAAGTGCTACATAGTATTCATTAGAGTGAATGGTCCTCTTTTCAAGTCTTATTTTTTTCTTGCAAAAGAGATGTCAACATTTATCAATTATATCAATCGATAAAATAATGTAAAAACATTCAACAAGGATCACTGTATACATATAGGAAGAGGTCCATTTTTCTTGAAAAATCCGACACTCTGTGTCCACATTTCTCTTTTTTGACAAAGACATTTCACTGAAGAGGGTGCCAGAGTCAACAGAAAAAGCAGGTAAAGCGATAGAACTGACTCAAACACAGCGCCCCTAGCGCTTAAAGTTTATTCTGCTTTAATAGAATCAGAATCAGAATAGGTTTTATTACCATTGTTATGAACAGGTTCACAACTAGGAATTTTACTCGGTGCGTTTGCGCACATGCGCTAAACACACCAGGGCAGCCGTTACAAGGCGCCCCTTTAAAAAAACAAAAAAACAAAAAAAAAGTTTTTTTTCCTTTTTTTTAAATAATGCATATTTATCCCGTGGGCCGTACGTTTGACACCCCTGGTGTAGACCCTTAGGCTATATCCACACGAAGACAAAACGCTTATATTTTCAGAAACTTTCTTTGTAAGCACAAAGCCAGTTTAGTAAATGGGTGCGTCCACATGGGTCGACTCAGGTCTGTGAAAACGGCGTGATTCATCTGCCAGGCCTGTGTGTGGCGCTGTGACGCTCACACAGATAATAGAACAAGATGTAGAGGGCGCATGTGCAGTAAACTTGTGTGGAATGTAAACAGTGAACGCGTTTACTTCTGGGTCATTCAGCACGCCTTTAAACAAAACGTCATCCTTAAGCTGATCTACAGATTAGTGATTGGAGATACCGCGGTAATTTAGAACAGCCTCACATACCGGACTTGTAGAACTTAAAGGATTGACACGAGGAATGGATCGCAACTGAGACGGGGCTCTCAGTCCCCACCGCCTGCTTCAGGACGTCCTCACCTTGGACAAATGAGTAACTGGAACAACCGGCCACTCGGTAGCTCGGGTTGTAGTGACAAACGCCAGCCTAAACAAGGAGGCAGACAGGTTATTCCATGTGGGAGCATGAGATGGAGTACAGATCTTAACCCCATTAAGAATCTTTGGGATGTGCTGGAGAAGGCTTTGTGTAGTGGTCACACTCTCCCATCATCAATACAAGATCTTGGTGGAAAATGAATACAACACTGGGGCTTGCTTTTCTTGCTATTTGCGTATCACGAGACAGGTGCCTCGATACGATACGCGTATTGTCACATACTACCTAATGATATATTGCCAATACGATATATTAAGAACAGCCGAAAAAGGATGTCTGTTAATGATGGTGGTCAGAGGGACTGACCACCATCATTGGTGGTCAGTTGCACATTGCACACAAATGTGTGCAATGGCCCTTTTGTCAGTCTACCCCAGGGGTAGCTACACGCGTAGCTTACCACCACCGAGTGTGGAGTGAATGAAGAACCAGTCCCCTACACTGGGGGTGGAGGGCCGATTTTCTTCAATGTCTAAAGACCATGGGACAAACCTGCTAATTATTGCCCAAAGTAAAGCACAACGTTTAACAAATATCAATGCTGTGCAGCATGTGACCTAATTGATTTTTATGCTAAGAAATTCTCATAGGGCCAGAGGTTCTGCACTGAGGGGCTGGATTTGGCCCCCGGGCCTGACATTGCCAGCCCCTGCCCTAAACTGAATGAAAGTGCTTTCTCACACATGTGTCATGTGAAAAGCACTAGCCTATACAAACAAGCATGTATTCCATTCCAAAACAGAGCTGTGTATAATACAAACATAACTTATAAAACTGAGTCACAATAATCTACAATAATCTGTGTACATTATTTCTGGATGAATGGTTTCTGGATGTTTTTGAAGCAGGGACAAAAGACTTCTTTGCTTGGAAAAACTTTCCGGCTCCCGGCGAGTGATGACTTGATTATAATCGCAGATGTCTGGTTTTTGTTCGTGCATTCTCGCCGCGTTTGCAGCGGCGTGGTTAGGCTCGGCGCTGGCCTCCTCCTCCACAAATCGCACCGGCCCGAGGAGAAAACGCGATGTCTGCTGTGATTATTTGATTGCCGCTCTAAAGAGACATTAACTGCGGACCTCCGACTTGAGAAAGTGTGCTTCTGCCTCCCGCCCGAAGCTGCTGCGGCTCCGCACTTGTTGCTGTCCGTCCACCCACGTACACAAAACTGCTACTGTACGGGCTGTAAACGCGCACCTGATCCCACAAACAAACAAAACACACACACACACGGTTTTCAATTGTAGCGGACCCAGAAGCAACGTCTGGGCTGACAAGCGTTTCACTACATTCTGCTCCTTTAAGGGGTTACAGCCGGGAAGAGAAATGGGCTGCTCTTCACAAGTGAGGAAAAGAACTTCCTACTACGCCCGATAAAGCAATGCCATCTGACTCGTTCTATCTCTCACCACCCTTTACAACGTTTAATGTTTTTGTTTTTTTAACTTTTATGTGAGTAATTATTTGGTTTAGTACTTTCATTCTTAACATGTACTTAAAGCAAAGTGAAACTGAAATAACAATGACTGACTTGAGGAGAGCAGCTTCTACAGCGTCAGGTAAAGGCCGCTCCACTTTAGTTCAAACTCCCTCAGTTTGACAGAGAGAGTCGTCCATGACGTGGTAGAAGGAAAGCCTCATGATAGTCTCTGCTCCTCTTTTCCTGGTCAGTTCATAAGCGATTTCAAAAGTTCTTGATGTAAGATGAGACAACACTTAACACATGAGCAAGAAAAAAGGCTTCAAAGGACTTCTTGTGCTTCGTTTATGTCCATTGCGAGGTGCCATGCCCATTGGTCCGACCTCTCATTATTCGGAAAATGTCCCATTGAGCAGAGGTGCCATTAGTCCGACATCTCTAACCCAGTTGTGTTGTGGATTAGAGAGCCATATACAACCACTGGCCCTAACCTGAAGGTCAGTGGACTCTTGCCTGAACCTAATTTATTATTTTTCAACCCCTACTCAATGGGACATTTTCCGAATAATGAGATGTCGGACTGATGGGCCGACCCCCATTGCGAGCCCTTACCCGGCCTTTGTAGGGGTAATACGCCTCCGAGTCAGAGACTAAGCCACGAGACAGATGATGAAACATTCCTGGTTATTTGTTACTTCAGCACAAAAGTAAGAAAGCATTTTTTCAGGAGATTCAAGAATCATTCTATGTGAAATCAGCACATTCTGGGGGTCAAATTCTGCTCGGGCCATCTGGGATTTGCTTCAAACCTGAATGTTACTTTCTCCAGTCGGCTTTATAAAAAAATACAATCAACTTTATAAAAACAAGTCCCTTCTCTTAAGATGATAGGGATTTCCTATGATTTTAATCAATCTCGTGTTTAAAAAATGCCCAAATGTTTTATCAGTTGTCGATATCGTGTAAAGATGGCGGAGGTGCGGCGAGCCTCCAGCGTCCCGCACACACTTGAGCTCGGCTCATTCACTCATTTGTAAATGGGTTTTTGTTGGGCGCGTTGGTTTTCTATCACCTGGAAAAAGACTCAGGCATAAGAACAACTTGTTTAACCTGTTCATTCGACTTTAAATCACATTTTGAAAGGCCCGAAGTGAGGCTTGCCTCCAATGCACTGCCCTGACGACCCGAGGGGGGCGCTGTCTCAGTGCTACACATTTCTACAAAACATGCGGACTACACGTGAAAACCAGTCTGTTTTATTATTCTGCACGGTTTAGGAGAGGCAATTTAAACGTAAAGGAGTAAGGAAAAGGGAAAACTGATTAGAGTGACATTTTATGGATGAAATGTAGACGAGTCCCGGTTACGTTCACTATGTTGTCTTATAATTTTTATTTACAATATCGTGAGAATGTTTTTTTATGTTTAAATGTGTTGCTATTGAATGCTACAGTATTTTAAAGTAAGAGAATACCAGAGACAGTAAGTTGCATTTTTCCCTGCAGTTTTGTTGACTTTATATTGGAGTCAATAGCATGTGCCTCACCAGCAACAGACCTCACTGCACGTCACTGCTTTACATGACGGGACCCCCATAAGAACTCCATCTTCACAAACCGCCGCAATCATGCCTGAATCTATTAATCCAAGGAGCTGTGGGCAGAATTTTTCTTCGGGGAATCATAAAATCAAATTGAAATGAACTGAATCAGGTCGGAAGTGTGGAAGTGTCAGCGCCCGATTTGCTGAAGGATTCTGCATTTGCAAAATAAGGCTCGGCCTCTGACCGGAGCGTGGCGGGATGTGTGCGTTCGCTTTTGGCAGCACATGAGTGATCCGCCCGAGCCACACGGGGAGCGGAGGTTGAAGGACCGAGAGACACTTTGGGAATTTGTCCATTTAACTTTTCTGCCGTTAACACGTGAAGCCAGGCCAGAATCAATACGGGTCTCCGGTTTGAACGATACGATACGCCGATCCGTATGATAAGTGTGAGGGGCCGGGTCTTGTTTGATGCGGAGCGGGAGGTCGACCCATGAGGGTGCGGGGGGGGAAAACAAATCAACCTGCTGTGAAGGGGCCCTCCATTCCATCCAGCTGTGGCCTTCTCACATGTGTAATAGTTGTGACAAATAACGGGTGAGATTTCAACTCATGCCGGGGTAAATAGGGTGTTTCTGTGGCACAAGGACCAAGTCTAGTGCAGGATCAAGTAACGGGCAAGATTAAAGTGGTAGTCTGTAAGTTTAAATGTTTTACAAATTCAATATGTGATCTGGGCCTGCAAAGTGACGGGGGACTTGATTGTTTCCTTTCAAAATCTCTCTTCTTATTTTGCAGTCTCACAGACTATAGATACTGACGGCATTGTTTCATACAAGGGGGCGTGGCCTCGCTGAGTGGGAAGGAAGCATTTGTTAAAGTAGTTTTTGAATAATTGGAGAAAGTTTAGATTTTTTTCCCCTCTTTGTTTACCCCCTCAACTGCTTCAAACATGACCCATGCAGGTGAAAGTCAAAAAAATTAGAATATCGTGAAAAAGTTCCTTTATGTATTTATGTAACTAACTATATGATATAGACTCATGTCATGCAAAGTGACATATGTCAAGCCTTTGTTTGTTTTAATTTTGCTGATTTTGGCTCACAGCTAAAAAACCCAAATTCAAGAATATATTAAAAGAATATTACATAAAATCGATTAAAAAAAAAGATTTTAAACAGAGAAATGTGGGTCCTCTGAAAACTATAATCATGCATATGTACTTAGTACTTGGTTTGGGCCTTTTGCTTGAATGACTGCCTTAATGCGGATGCGTGGCATGGATGCTCTCAGCCTGTGGCTCTGCTGAGGTGTTATGGAAGACCAGGATGCTTCAACCAGAGGAACATCTGAAGCCCATGTCCAGGATCCGTCTGTGTGTGGAGGCTCTTGATGCACTGACTCCAGCCTCAGTCCACTCCTTGTGAAGGTCCCCCACACTTTTGAATGGCCTTTTCCTGACAGTCCTCTCCAGACTCATCCCTGCGGCTTGTGCACCTTTTTCTTCCACACTTTTTCCTTCCACTTAACTTTCTATGAACGTGCTTTGATACAGCACTTTGAGAACATCCAACTTCTTTTGCTATTACCTTTTGAGGCTTTTGTCAATGTTTTCTGCACAACTGTCAGGTCAGCAGTCTGAACCCATGCTGGTGAATTCTACTGAACCACTGAGAGACCATTTAAAGTCTCAGGGACCCTTTGCAGATGTTTTGGATTCATTAGCTGATGAAAGGAGAGACATTGAGCTACAATATAGTCCCTTTTCACAATATTCTAATCTTCTGAGATTTTGAATTTGTGTTTTTACAAGCTGTGAGCCATACTTTTCAAAATGAAAACAAACAAAGGCTAGACATATGTCACTTTGCGTGTCATGAGTCTATATCATATATTAGTTTCACATTTTAAGTTGTATTACAGAAATAAATGAATATATTCTAATTTTCTGAGTTTCATCTGTATAAGAGTGTTTTTTCCCCACAAATGTCTTCGTTTAAATTTTACAATAATGCTCTGTTACTGGGATGACCTATGGAGATTTTTGGATTCCAAGGTTTACAAGTGCTTATTGTAAAGCTTCGATGCTGAATCTTTACATGAGGAACACAACTAAATCACAGTTTGATTCATAATATTGTCCCAGATTATACAACACAATCTTGTGGAGGAGAATATCTGACCTGATTCTTGACTTTGGTGACATAACCCTTTGTCCTCCAGTCCACACTGTCCGGCACCGCCACGTCTGCAGGAAAGTGAGCAGATGGCGCCCTCTGGAGGTCAGTGGGAACCCTCAGCGTGGCATAGTACTGTCTGACTTCCTCATCGGACTGCATGGAAACACATCTGGGTGAATACACCACGGGGTTAACTACACGTTTAACCTCTTAACCCCCGTCTGAACTGAGGACAGTTTCTCCAGTTTGGCTTTACCTAAATCTAAAAAGGCCTGGGAAAACAGTGTCAAAATAACAAGGATGAAAATGCAACGAAAAATGTGACAAAACAGAAAAAAAGTGGGGGAAAAAAGCCACAAAAAAGCAAGAAAGTGACAAAAGCACAACACAAAAGCGACGAAAGAGCAACAAAAACATGCTGGAAAAGCAACACACAAAAAAAGGGATAAAAAAAACTTGAGTAAAGAGTGACAAGAGGAACAAAAACACATTTAGAAAAAAAAATCAAAAAAGGAAATGAGACAAAAATGCTTGAAATATGTGACAAAACCCCCGTGTCAACGCAACAGAAAAGTTAGGATCAGTTTTGTAGGCCTTCGTTTTCAAATGAGGCTCTCCAGTCGAGAAGCTTTTAGATTTGGGTAGAACTGAACAGGAGTCAATGCCCCCGGTTAAGGCGGGGGTCAAGAGGTTAATCACACTTCATTGAGTTACCAGGTCTCCCATGTGGTTCATGGCCAGGGTGAAGGTGCGACGGCCCAGAGACGCCTCCAGGTTGTGGGTGTTGATGGAACGCAGGTTTTTCTCCCACAAAAGCTCCTCCACCTAAAACACAGGCATTTAATATCAATTCAATCAAAGTAGATTACAACAAAAATATTGTGACACGGAAAACTGTTTAAGCGAAATGATATAAAGCTTGCCCTTGTTTTAAAATTGTTTTGAGAGGACACTTCGAGGGTTGATCTTCAGAAGATTCTTTTTGCTCTCAGTTCAGATGATCTCAGTTAACCCTCAGCCACACACTTGAAAAGGTTACGCTGCTTCGACACAAAAATGGTATTTGTAAAGGAACATTTGGACCAGCTGAATGCACGGGGGTTATGGAGACCACCGGAGACTTTCGATCATTTTTGTGCAAATACCGGTTGAAAAAGCTCTAACTCTGTCTCACCTCTTCCTAAACACTTCCACAGATTCACTCCGACGCCTAAACTCACAAAATAAAGCGAAATATTCAGTTACAATGAAGTAATGCAGTCCCTGTTATTTACGATAGTTTAACATGGGGAAATGACCGCCATAAAAATTGCATAACATCTAATGAAACAAAGGCGGTAGCATTTATCATTAACACCAGTAACCCGATAACAAGACTAACTTCATCCTGGCTTCGACAGGGAAACGGTTAAATTGCCTAATAAGAATGAGTGTTGCTACCTTGTACTGTAGATACAATTTTTTTAACTTCTAAGCCTTCATTTTTAGAGACAAAAACAAACCTAGCATGGTGGCACATCGTAATTGTTTAAAACAAGTAATAATGAACAGGACAGTTTCTGTGCAACAGTTGAACGTTTTTTTCAGCCTTTAACTTCACCGGCCTCTCGGCCTATATAACAACACTTGCTCACACTTCTTGAATTACGTTTGTATTTTAAATGTGGCTTCAGCTGAACCACAGCAGTGCAAACAAACTACTAGCTGCTAAATACGTTTCAAAAACAAAACCTTTTTCCGTCAAGAGCACCTGCAACATTTTACACAGTGTTTGAATTCTTGGCTTCAACCAATGGCCGCTGACTGCTCTGCTTTGTGACTACGACACTGGAGGCCGCCATTGCTCCACCTTTGCTGTAGTACCTCCATATGACCGCTATTCCCCCATTGGAATGCGTTGGACTTTAGAAAACAACTTTAATGCCGGTGCTTAATGGTTTAGAAGTGGCTAGAGCTAGATATTCCTCCTGTGATTACGCTGGGTTAAAAACAATATGAAGCACCAGGCTTTTTATCGTAGATATAAATTTTAGAAATCTTGCATAATTAATGAGGACCCGACTTTGATTGACAGGCCGTTTACGTCGCTGCCTGGTTCATCGGCTAGGCTAATAGCTCGCTGCAGCCGCATGGTGCTAGCAGAGGCTATCTGGGCCTGAGTTCAACGTGCTGTCTTCGACCTTGGCTTGCCTTTTCAGGGAAAATGCCTTTTTACTGTGCTGTTGGATGTACCAATAAAGGCTACACAAAATGTGGCATCAGTTTTTTTCCGGTAAAGTACTTTTTTTTTTTTTTATCAAATAATTTTCTCTTAGTAATTGTAACCCGAAATGTGCTGATGCTAACCCTGAAAAATACGAAATGGTCAATTGAAAATATTTTCTATATTATCTAGGTATTACCTGTATTAGTTTATTAGTTATTTACGTTTATATGACCGTGGTTTTCCATATCGTTTCGCTAGCGCATGCAGAACATTAAGTTGTGTAGAGATATGAAGGTTGTGTCAATATGACATGCAAAGAGGATAAAACCTCATTTACTTTCAACAGAGCCATGAATGTTATGTTTTAGATGCCATAAGTACATGATTGATGTTGGAATTACTAATCAAGGTTTATGCGTAATGCTGCTGGCATATGGGCTTGGTTCGGTGAGAATCTAGAATCCACACCCGCTCTGCTCTTCTCCTGATTTTTTTAGGACATTTTATGACAATGTGATTTTGGCAAGGGAGCTTAACCTCTTAACCCTCACCTGAACCGAGCAAAAGGAAACGTCAAAAGAGTGACAAAAAAGCGATGAAAAGGCAACAAAAACACGACATAAAATTCGCTGAATATCATATAGGCTACTGGTAAGCTACGTTTTTGTAGCATGCGAAGTTTTACCGGGTGTCGAAAGTAAGCATAAAATTAAAACTGTCTTTTGTCTATGAATTCACAGTAATATCTAAAAATTTAAAAAATGTGCAATTTTCCTTTAGGTGATCCAGACCAGCTGGACCAGTGGGTGCTGAAGATGGGCAGACTGAATTGGACGCCTAACTCCTTTAGTCGTCTGTGCAATGAGCACTTTGAGAGCGACTGTTTCACCAAAGACTTGCGGGTACCCAGAATACATGTTTCTTTTTATTCATTGGACTAAAATGATCAGACTAATATAACTGAAAATATTTCTCTGAACATGTGCTGCAACTTTAGATTTTTTAGTAATCGGTTAATCATCGGGTTATTTACATCTATTAATGAAGTAATCTGATATAAATATTTTACTTGTATGTCACCTTATTTAGACGTGTAGCCTCTTTAGTTTATTTAGTAGTTACAGTGTGTATATATAGACATTTAGAATAAACATGAGATGATACCGTGGTGGATAGAAATTTGTTTTGGGCACATAGTGCCGATGCCGCTGACATGTAGGACAGAGATGGACAAAAACAACAATTAGTACAAATTATTATAAATGGATATTAAATAATAAAGTGCAGTGCCCTTTTGCGTTATCTGATACCGGGTGCATTGAGTTGCCTTGTGTACGAAATGCACGGTATAAATAAAGTTGCCTTGCCTTGCCTTGATAATCACCTCTCGTTGCTGAGTTTCTTCTTGCTTGAGCCATGTTTAATATAGAAAATCATCTATAAGAATAAACAAATTCTCCCGGCTGTTTCAGTTGAACACATGGCTGTCCAATGTCTGTGAGTCAAGAGGACTGTATTTCATAGAGAACTTTAATCTTTTCTGGAAACGCGACGATCTGTTTAAAGGAAATGGCCCACATTTGAGTAGAGGTGGAGTGAGACGACTGACGGAAAATCTCCTCCATGCTCTGCAAAATCAGTGGAGGCCTGAGCGGCCAGAGAGAGCAGAGAGGAGCATGAGAAGAGCTCCTGGCTCGCCAGCAAAGGTTTTGCCTGCATCCCCAATACAAGATTCAGTCGCAGCTGCATCATCTGCACCTACAGGAACGGACTCAGCCACAGAAAAGGATCCAGCCACAGCAGCGCCATCAGCGCCTACAGCAAAGGACTCAGCCACAGTTAAGGATCCAGCCACAGCAGCACCATCACTGCCTACAGTAATGGACTCAGCCACAGTAAAGGATCCAGCCACAGTAAAGGATCCAGCCACAGCAGCACCATCCACATCTGCATCTCCGGGGAAAAGCTCAGCTTCGGTACCACCTGCATCTATAGTAAATGATTCAGCCGAAGGAGCACTTTCATCAGCTCCACCACAGGCCTTGAGCCCGACTGCTGCATCTACACCCTCCTCAGATTTTTCTGAATCATTCCCATCCCCAGACTCACCTATGGGATTCCCCAACCATTTTGAAACCTTAATAAAACAAGGGACTCAAATGACTCCCCGCTCTTCAGTCATGTCAAGGCCAAGGCTTTCATCCCCAAAGAAGTATCCTGCGCCTCTTCCACCTCTGTCTTTTTCACCCAAGGTCTCCCCAGCTCGGCCCCCACCACCGGTGCCCACAGCTGTTATCTCCAGCAGCGTCACTGCTGCTGTCTAGGACATTAGGGGCCTCTGCGTTGCTACCATGCATAGCAAACTCAAAACCAACCAGAGGTCCACAGAGGGGGTGTGTTCTTCTGAAACAATTAGTACTGTCAAACAACATAGATTAGATAAGAGAGAGACAGTCAGACCGTCCAATCAAAGAACTCTAATCCATATCCCTTGCAAAAAGATTACATCCACTCAAACACAGATAAATCTCAAACATGCTGTACTCAATGTCAGATCATTAAAAAACAAGTCCTTATTAATAAATAGTTTTATTTCCTCTTATAATCTAGACTTTATGTTTTTAACTGAAACATGGCTTGACAAAAACACTGGAAACGCAGTTTTGATTGAGTGTAGTCCATCAAATTTCAATTTTGTGTCTGACACACGTCAAAACCAAAGGGGCGGGGGGTGTCTGTGCCATATTCAGGGACAATATAGTCACCCACAAATTGTCATTTGGGGTTTTTCAATCATTTGAGTATGTGTCTTTCAAAATGGAGATAAAACAATCTTCCATACTTTATATGACTATTTACAAACCACCACAGAATTGTTTTATTGAAGATTTTATTGAATTACTTTCATTTATATTGACTGATTTTGATTGTTTGGTTATTTCAGGTGATTTTAATGTGCATGTGGATGTGACCAATGACAGGCATGCAAAAGAATTTGGAGATGTTCTTGAAATGTTTGGTTTAACTCAGCACGTGAGTGAAGCGACTCACAACAAAGGCCACACTCTAGATCTAGTCATTACAAAAGGTGTTAATATATCAAATGTGAACGTTGTTGATGTTGCTTTGTATGATCATTTTTGTGTCTTCTTTGACCTGTCTGTTACATCCAAACCAGAGGTTGGGCCTGGAGTTATTCAAAGAAGACACATTAATGATACAACGAGGACACAGTTTATGGAAATGATCCGATTTGAAAATCCCCCATGTTCTAATGTTGATAATCTGTTGGACTCTTACACATCAAGCGTCTTAAATGTTTTGGATACTATTGCTCCTGTCAAGGTTAAAATGGTTAACAATAGACAAAAGGCACCTTGGAGAAGTGAAGATTCGGTCAGGGCACAGAAAAGGGAGTGCCGAAAAGCCGAACGGAAATGGCGCAAGTCAAAGCTCCAGGTTCGTTTTGAGATATACAAAGAAGTGCTTTGTGAGTTCAACCAGATTTTGCGTGGAGAAAGGGAGAAGTACTTCTCTAAAATCATCGCAAACTGCAGAAACAATTCTCGTGTTCTGTTTTCCACAGTGAACAGATTAACTAACCCTCCAGTTTCACTGCCCTTAGAACTAATCTCTACATCTAAGTGCAATGAGTTTGCAATATTTTTTTATGACAAAGTCCAAGGCATTAAAAATGCCATAATTTCCACAACACAAATGGCAACCCTGCCACCAGATAAACACCTTGAGCTGACACATTTCACACCTGTTACTGACAAAACAATGGAAGAGGTTATCTCCGGTCTGAGTTCATGCACATGCTGCCTTGATGAATTGCCCACTAGATTTCTGAAGTCTGTGCTGACCAGCTTGTTACCACAACTTGTTCAGTTAGTCAACATTTCATTTGAGACGGGAGCATTTCCAAAGGATTTGAAAACCGCGGTCATTAAGCCTCTTCTAAAGAAGAGCAGCCTTGATCCCAAGATACTGAACAACTACCGGCCCATATCAAACCTACCATTCTTAGGAAAAGTCCTGGAGAAAATAATATATCAACAGCTCACTTACTTTCTCCTATCTAACAATGTGTTTGATATTTTCCAGTCAGGTTTTAGGCCCCTCCACAGCACTGAGACAGCTCTGATCAAGGTGACAAATGATATCCGTATGAACACCAACGCAGGTAAGGTCTCAGTTTTAGTTCTGCTGGACCTGAGCGCTGCCTTTGACACAGTGGACCATGGGATCTTACTTCACAGGTTAGAAAACTGGGTGGGAATCTCTGGTACTGCGCTAAACTGGTTCAAGTCCTATCTGGAGGATAGGACGTACTTTGTCGAAATTGGCAACTGTGTCTCAGACAAAATTTCCATGACCTGTGGAGTCCCCCAGGGGTCAATCTTGGGACCCCTCTTATTCAACTTGTACATGCTTCCATTGGGTCAGCTAATAAACAGCAACAATGTGTCGTACCACAACTACGCAGATGACACTCAGATCTACGTGTCACTGACGGCAGGTGAACATGGGCCTGTAGATACTCTGTCACTGCATCGAACAGATCAGTTTGTGGATGCAAAACAACTTTCTCCAACTAAACTCAGACAAAACTGAGATCATTGTTTTTGGCCCACAGACACAAAGACAAAGTGTTATCAGTCACCTTGAGTCTCTCTCTCTAAAACCAAAAAATCAGGTTAGAAATCTAGGAGTAATCATGGACTCAGACCTGAACTTAAACAGCCACATTAAAGCAATAACATCATCAGCTTTTTATCATCTGAAAAACATTGCTAAGATCAGAGGAATAGTGTCAAAACCAGACTTGGAGACACTCATCCATGCATTTGTCTCCAGCAGGTTAGACTACTGTAACGGCCTGCTCACTGGCCTTTCTAAACGAGCTGTTAGAGCTGCAGAACATCCAGAACGCTGCTGCTCGAGTCCTGACAAGAACCAGGAAATATGACCATATTAGTCCAGTGCTCCGGTCTCTGCACTGGCTTCCTGTCACTCAGAGAATAGAATTTAAAACAGCTCTGCTTGTGTACAAGTCGTTTCATGGTTTAGCACCAAAGTACATCTCTGACATGTTAGAGCCGTATGAACCATCTCGGGCCCTGAGAACTTCAGGGAGGGGTCTCCTGGTGGTTCCCAGAGTCAGGACTAAACACGGTGAGGCTGCGTTTCAGTTTCATGCAGCTCAAATCTGGAACAGTCTTCATGAGGATGTGAGACAGGCCTCAACTCTGACAATGTTCAAATCCAGGCTGAAAACAGCTCTTTTTACCCGAGCAGATGAAAACTATGTATTTTATCTGCACTCTTGCCTTTTACTGTAATTGATTCATTTTTATGTTGAATGTTTTAATGAATGAATTGATCTGTTTTCTTGTAATTTTATGCAACTGTGAAGCACTTTGAATTGCCTTGTGTATGAATTGTGCTCTACAAATAAACTTGCCTTGCCTTGCCTTACTTAATCGATATAATCAATAAATTGTTGCAGCCGTACTCTGTAACTTAAACTTAAGTGTGTATTATAATGTACATTTTATGGAATGTATTTGAATAAATTTTTGTATTTATTGTTTTTTTTTTCTATAGGGGAGGACCGTCTTGACCAGCACCGCTGTGCCTACTATTTTCTCCTTTACAGAGGAAAAAATGCCAGACCAAAGACGACCGGTAGGTAGCCCAAAGCAGGTAAGTGCCACTGGAAATGTTGCAGATGGGGAAAACAGCAGTACTGTGCGTGTCAATTTGTCTGACAGTGTTGTTAGTCCACTTGTTTGTGATGATGTCAGTTGTTGTGAAGAATTTGTATGTAGTAGTAGTCATTCTCGTTTTCTTGTTTGACACTTTTTTTGTGGCCATACCACCTTACCGGCTTTTGCTATGCCCGATCCCGTCAGACCAGAAAATCTGTTTGGTTCAGGTGGGGGTTAGGCGGTTAAAAATCTATCAAAACAAGTTACCTTTTATTCTTTAATACTGTTACACTATAGTGAGTCTTCATTGTATATAGTTATTACTGAAGAGATAATATTTTTATACGATGTTTTGTTCCTTTGGCTATTTAGCAAACTAACCAAAAGTTTTCATTCAGTGCAGTATAAGGTGTGGTTTCCCCAGAACCCTTTGTTTCAGGGAAGATTAAGGAGACGCAGCAACCCCCACCCGGTCCACTGGCCACATGGTCAAAAAAGGGGTCAAAGTACGGCGGAGCTGAATGCACAGCTGTGGGAGCCAATGGGAACGATGGAAACCACGACATGTGGTCTTAGACTCATAAATCTTGTAAACAATGGAATGTGTAAAATACTGTGTTTCCCCAGGAAGAGTCAGTCTGCCCATGGGCACGGCGGCTGGCAGACTCACAATGGATAGGGAACTGGGGAAGGCAGAATTCTGTATTAAGATGACATGTTAGGGAAATAAAACTTCTAATTTTAACTCCTTGATTTGTCCTCAATCCTGGTATGTATTTTATTAGTTTTTACGTAGGGTAGATTTTGACGACTCTCAACTCCTCTTCCAGTTTGAATACGCGGTGTTGTCAATTAAAGGTAATGTTTAAAATAGGGGAAAAGTAAACTCCGTCGTAGCGATACTATTTTATTGTGTACAAGGACAACACAGGAAAACCGGCTGTTTTCTTCATTACTTATTTTTACTTGGATAGCTTTGGTTATGGTCTTTTTATTTATTATTTTTATTTTGTAAAATTCACAAAAAAATATATACATAAAACAAAAAATGTTAGGTTCATAATATTTAAATGCAGTACCACAGGCGTGTTCCAGTCTATTTTTGCTGCTCAGTTTGTTTCATATTAAGTTTGCCCACTGTGTTTTTTCCCCCTTATGTTTTGTTCTTGAGTGTAATTGTAATTTATTTTTTTACCTTATGTTGTTCTTTAATGTAGATTTAATTTCAAATTATTTGTCTCGTCTTTTATGTTCCCACTCGAGGTCTGCACCTTGTCGTGGTGAGTGGGCTTGCAACTAAGCCAGGCCAAATAGCATTTTAGTGGTTGCATTTTAATTTAAAATATCCAGTGCACTTTCAGACAGTATTTTATGTAATGTCTCACATACAACTATTCATGACCACTTACAATTCTCAAACATTTTAGAATTTGATTTGTTGTTGTATGTTATGAGTTGTACTTCTTTCATTTCAGCATTGCGTTGTGGAAATACGTTTTGTCTTTAAAGCACGAAATGTGGTGTCACACCCCAGAAGAAGAAGAAGAACAACTTTAGTGCCTTTCACATAGTCACAAAGTGCTTTACATGAGACAATTAGACATTCACTCCACACTCGGTGGTGGTCAGTTTTCCCTTCAGATAGGGGTGAAGAGATTAAGAGTTGATTACTATACACATTGAAATAACTTTATGTGAACACCAATTGGGTGAAAGATACTTAACTTTAACATTTTCTACAATTCATGGAAATTCTAAAATATAATCAAACCAACATTAGAAAGGTCTATGCTGTTGTGTTAATATTTCAGTGACTTAAAAAACACTTAACTTGCGTATACTTTATAAAGCTTGTGTGCAGATTCAACCTGGAAGATCTACCAGCTGCATTCATTCATCCCCTTATAACTGCCAGCTCCGCCTGGACGTCAGCCAATCATCAGTGTCTCATTCCTGCTCCAGGATCCTCTTAAGTTCCCTGGTCAATCACTCAGCCGTTTCCCAGCCATGCTGCACCCTGGCCTCTCCTCTCCTCGTCGTCGACTGGCCAGGTCGTCTTCTACCACCACCAGTATGGAGATCTAATTGTGTCAAAAACATTTGTCTGTGTGTAACCAGATTTGTGTGTGCGTAACCGGATGTGTCAGTGCGTAACAAGATGCATGCGTGTGTAAACAAATGTGTGTGCGTGTAACCAGATGTGTGTGTGCGTATTTTTTTTTTCACGAGTCTCTGTTTTACGCACGAGTCTCTGTTTTACACACATCTTTTTGACACAGTCCTGCCTTGTCAAAGTTGCAAGCGTAACCTTGGCTGTGTGCGTGTGTAATCAGATGTGTGCGTGTGTAATCAGATGTGTGCGTGTGTAATCGGATGTGTGCGTGTGTAATCGGATGTGTGCGTGTGTAATCAGATGTGTGCGCGTGTAATCAGATGCGTGTGTGCGTAAAAAGATGTGTGCGCGTGTAATCGGATGTGTGCGTGTGTAATCGGATGTGTGCGTGTGTAATCGGATGTGTGCGTGTGTAATCAGATGTGTGCGTGTGTAATCGGATGTGTGCGTGTGTAATCGGATGTGTGCGTGTGTAATCGGATGTGTGCGTGTGTAATCGGATGTGTGCGTGTGTAATCAGATGTGTGCGTGTGTAATCAGATGTGTGCGTGTGTAATCAGATGTGTGCGTGTGTAATCAGATGTGTGCGTGTGTAATCAGATGTGTGCGTGTGTAATCAGATGTGTGCGTGTGTAATCAGATGTGTGCGTGTGTAATCAGATGTGTGCGTGTGTAATCAGATGTGTGCGTGTGTAATCAGGTGCGTGCGTGTGTAATCAGATGTGTGCGTGTGTAATCAGATGTGTGCGTGTGTAATCAGATGTGTGCGTGTGTAATCAGATGTGTGCGTGTGTAATCAGATGTGTGCGTGTGTAATCAGATGTGTGCGTGTGTAATCAGATGTGTGCGTGTGTAATCAGATGTGTGCGTGTGTAATCAGGTGCGTGCGTGCGTAATTAATTTTGTTTACAAGTGTAAATGAACAATGTGTGTAAAATGTCCAAGTTGTAAAAAAAATAAAAATCTAAGTCCCACGCACAACTTTCTCTTTTACGCACGAGTCTCTGTTTTACGCACAAATCTTTTTGACACAGTCCTGCCATGTCAGAGATTTGTGCGTAACTTTTTTACGCCCAAAGTATTGACTGGCAGGCTGGTTGATGTCGTTAAAACCTTAAATCGGCACGGTGGCACAGCGGTTAGCGCTCGTGCTTCACAGCTAGAAGGTCCGGGTTCGATTCCCACCTGGACGGGGCCTTTCTGTGTGGAGTTTGCATGTTCTCCCCGTGTCTGCGTAGGTTTCCTCCGGGTGCTCCGGTTTCCCCTACCACTAAAAACATGTACAATAGGCCCAGGGACTACAGGTGGAAATTAGCACAAGTGCTATAACCTGGTACAATGCATCTCTCCTTTCTGAGGCTAATGTATATTGTACACTGTCCCTGTTCAAAAAATAAATAAATAAATAATAAATAAATAAATAAATAATCGCCAGTAGATGGTGCTGTTTAGGGTTTCCTGTTTTGAAGTTCTGAACTTGCAGAGGATGACGAAGAAGTCTAGCTGGACGAGGGCTATCCATTGAAGTATATTGAATGGAAGAGGCATGATGTCTCAGCTCCTATCTCTTTCAATAGTTGTTCTCAATAGCGCATGACTCCTGTTTCGTCCGCCATTAAGGCCCATGGTCCCGTATGACGCGTCATCGGTATCTAGGCTCAAGACGGGGAAAGCAGCGGGAGCGCGCACAGCTGTCGAGGAAGCCCCTCAGAGCGGAGCCGACGCCATTAAGCCGTATCAAATTTCTTAATATCATCGTTCTTTAAATACAAAATGAATGTTTAAGGCCATTTCAGGCGAATAAGCTACTATGTTAAGATGACCTGGGGGGTCAGTTTGTCAGTGCGGGGCCAAATAAGCTAAGTTTCTCCGATCTTGTACCGGAGCTTACAGCGGCGCTTGGAACGCACGTAGCCGCGCTACTGTACTCACGCTCGGCCACTTTTCCGAGAAGTTCCGTAAGTGCTGGCAGCCTGGTTATTGTGATAAAAATGATAGAAATCGAGTTTTTACTTCAATTTGTTTGCTAATATAAACTCACTACTAGAATTGTTTGGCTGAATACAAAGAAGGAGCACTACAAAAGTGTTCTATAAGTTAATGTAAGTAGCCATGTTCAAAAGTTAAGAAGTGAAAAATTGAGTCACAAGTGCGTTTGTCAACATGAACAATGATTCTGTTGTCAGCCATGTATATTGTGCCGTTTCTGTTTGTGATCAAACTTTACTAAAGGTTATGATTCACGAACTGTCCATCATAAAGAGGTCACCTGACCTTACACTTAAAACCCATTTATTTTGTCCTTTTCATTACGCTGCTTTCCGTCAAACATTTAAGCTATTTTCAAAAGCGTGCAGCCTAATCAGGAAACTATCACGTCTTCATTAGTTTATTGTTGTTGTGTTAGCTATAAGCCTAATGTTTAACATTAAAACACACGCCCGCCATGTGTAGGTTCGCAATACATTTTAGTACTGAGTAAAGAAAAACATTTACTTGAGGTGCTTCTTAGCGTTTATCTTAGTACAGTCCCGTAGATTCCCGTTCATTATTTGTTTGAATCAATGGTTTGGCTCTCAGTCTCAGACCCGCAGAGACCACACGGAGAAGACCTGTGCTCGTTCATGAGTCATGGCGCACGCGCACGAGCACGTCCACAGGCCTGGTGACGTCACACGATTGGAAAACTTTTAAACAAATATTTTTGAAAAAAAAAAGTATATGTCCTAAAAATAGTAATTTTTAAGAAATATATTAGCCTTAGTCTGAAACTCCAGGTGCCCTGTGGACCATTTTACAGGCCGCTCCTTTTACATGAGTGTCTATGACAAAAAGTGCTTTTTGGGCTTTGGGGCTGCAATACCACGGCCTGCCACTAGCACGTACTGAAATTCGGTGAAAAGGGGCGTATCCCCCCCTTGGGGCAATCCATTGAAGTAAATTTACCGCGGTGGCATTATGGCATCTTCTTCTACAGTAAGTGAGCCAGTTTAAACAGTTTTATAAATTATAATGGTGGTCATTGTTACTTGCTAAAAAATCTCCCACTACTTTTATTATCCTTGAGCAATGCAAGCGAGCGTGAACTAACACATGCTTTTATACATTGTAGGCTAATGCTAAAACCCTGTCTTCATATATAACAGAAAAGGATGTAACACCATCGATTTGTGAGTACAGTAGGACGTTTAAATGCAAAAAAAATAAAAAAAATAAAAATCGAAACCCCGATTGAACCTCTGTTAGCGGTGTCATATCGTGGCATTAGCATAGTTAGCTTATTGCAAAGTCTATACATGTGGTGAGACGGTTCCCGGCTATTTTGATATAGTACATTTAAGAAACTATTTCGTTAAGGTTGAGGGCAGGAGTTGGAAAAGCGTTACGTTTTAGCAATGTGGATACAATTAAGGTGAAGGTTAAGGTTAAGAAATTGTTTGGAACAGCTAAATATGAAATAGGGCAAGCAATAATAATTGTTTTCTTTCAAGTCATTGCCAAGTATAACATAAATAATGACATTCACAAAAAGCTCTGGATCGGAATGGATTACATTACATCTTGACCTGTTGAAGTTTATGTGTCTTTTACAGAATAAGGAGAAAAATGTGGAAGAAGTGGCCAAGAACTTAATATCCTTAATTCAGAAGACTTTGGAACCTACAAATGAACCAAGTTCTTCCAATGTAGCAGTAAATCTGCCCAGACCAGTTCCAAGTGTAGCATCAGAAATGCAGAGGTAATGTATGCAAAGTCATAGTTATTGGTTTAAACATACTTTTAAATTTTAAATACTGGTTTCCATACAACCTGATTGTTGCCAATCACACGCACATACACACATATATATATAATTTTTTTTTAAGAGTGATTCCTGAAAAGCAATTAATCGCTGACAAACGCACAAACATTACAATTTTATTATAATATACGCATGATTCAGCTATTCGCTAAACCCTAAATGTGTTAAAATTATTATAGTTAGTGGGTGTAAGTCATCATCCCCAACGTACTGACTCCATTTACGTAGATAATTTAGCTTTAAAAAAAAAAAAGTGCTCCATAATTAAGGCCGTTTTATTTAATTGTCAATGTCATTCTTTATCTAAGGGCCTTCGTATACACTGCAGTTGTTGATGTGTGTGTGTGTGTGTATATATTTATTTTTCAGGTCCTTTCCTGGCTTTTTTAAAGGAAAGCGAAGGTTTGTTCCAGGGCCAAAAAAGATGACCAAACACCAGAATTTTCAGGTGTACCTCCTTTCCAGTCCAGCTAATGTAACGCCTAAGGCAGATGAGGACTTGAGGCATTCTCAGGCAGGGTTAGGTCTAAATGTCATTAGTTTGGATGAAGATGCTTCACATCAACAGGTTTGGAGAATAGCATTTTTTTACTGATCCTTGTAATATATCAGTATTACATGATGTTTTAAGGGCACTTAATGTAATTAAATAGCCTATAATTAAAGATAAGAACTGTCAAATACATAATTGTACACATTGGATTTTAGAGACAACACATTTTTGCACTGGTGATTTTGATTTTGTTTTATTCTATTTTAGATTTCTCAAGAGCTGATTATGGAATTCCCCAAGCTACAGATCTTAAAAGGCTCATGGATGTTTTATAAGGCAACAGGTAAATCAAAAATGTTGATTTACCCGTCACTCATCACTCATATTTAAAATGAGTGATTTATTTTGTATTTTTATTACCTAATGTTAAAGTAAAGACAATCTTCCACTAAGAGGTTTTCAACAAATGTGTTTTAAGTAAAGAGAGCATTGTTGAGGCACATGGCTTTTGTCAAGCATATGACATCTATATTCTTTTTTAGGAGGAGGGGGCCAAAGAAAGCTGACAGTTGTAAGCCCCCAAGCGGATGGTTATACAACACCATACCTTAAGAGAGCATCAAATGGAGGGAAGATCACATTGTACATTGCACCAATACAGGGAGAATTGGATACAACTCCTCTCGAAAAAAATGCAGCCGAATTTAGTAAAATGCCTAAAGCAACTTGCGAAATCTGCCAGGAAACCATGCCCTTACATCTTTTGCCTCTCCATGCAGTGAGTTGCGAAATCAAAGAAATGGACGTGAGTAAATGTTGATCCTTTTGAATCTGTATGGTTCGTTCTTTGGTTTAAAAATGTTTAGTTGAAATATAAATTACAGAGGGGTAATACTGTGCATCTGTAATTCCATTCTAAGAAAATTATGGAAATACTAAAATAAGAAATCACAAAATATATTGTTTTTCGTATCATGTAATACTTGCTTAACAATCAACAGTGCAGCCTACGTAATATGAAGGCACATCCTCTCTCTTTCTCCGGCTGGGCAGTGGCCGGCTCATGGCACTAGACATTTGTCCCATAAGGGGCTCGCTCGGTGGGTGAGGTCTTCCTTGAGAGTGCTCACAAAACATTCTGGCTATTAAACAACATAACAGACATAAGTGCTCACAAATGCATGTGTGTAATTTGCTGTTCATAATTTTTTGACCAAGTTTGACTTCAGAGAACCGCAACAAACTAATGGGTGGGGCTACCTTAACTTTATACTACTGTACGTATAATTTCCTCGTCCAGACTTTGGCTCACTGCTGGTCTATTGTTGTGCTTTGAATTAAACCGCGCACACGTTGCTGTATCATAGTTTGATGCTGATTTAGGTTCAGAGCCACTGGAGCAGTGTCTGACTAAATTGATAATTGATCTTGCTGTCGGCAATCATTAATATAGTAATAGTCCTCAGGCAGTGCTCCCTCTTGTTAGAAATTATTTGTTCTACATACTCCTTTTCACATTAAAAGAGTCTGTGCTACTAGGAATGTTTTAGAGAGAGTAATTTTATAGGAGGTGCTAGGTTAGTCCCAAGGTGCTAAAGTACCCCCCAGCCCCTTCCTGTGACGGG
This sequence comes from Proterorhinus semilunaris, assembly GCA_021464625.1. Classification (NCBI taxonomy): domain Eukaryota; kingdom Metazoa; phylum Chordata; class Actinopteri; order Gobiiformes; family Gobiidae; genus Proterorhinus; species Proterorhinus semilunaris. Next base: position 34,287,496 of record CM038350.1, read on the forward strand.
GCACACCTTTTTTTGAAATGTATGAAGGAAAAGGCCTTTATATTTTAAAAAGCAATTTGCAATTTGGTTGAGTCTCTTTAGATTTGGACAGATTTAAATCTTTGTTGGAATGTTTGTTTGCTTGTTTATTTTAGAAATCTGATGTTGAGTGTGTCGATCTTGATGAAAAACCCAATGCAAAAATCCTCACACGAAAAACAACATCCAAAGAAGTGAACTCCACGCCTCAGCCGACATCCAAAGTCAGTCACATTGTTTTCTTAGTATTATTTCCTTTTTAAATTTATATTTCACATACATGTGAGCACTTGCTTAACAGTTGATGTCTCTTCTTTATAGAAAGTGCTGTGCCATATGTGACCAGCTATTCGATTTGGATAAAGTGGAGTTTCATGCTAGTTTTTGTGTTGAGAGGTAAGGTATCTTTTGTGTATACTCACTGTTTAGGTTGTGTATTAACAATACAATTTAGCTTTTCAATTTCTCAAATCTTCTCTTGTAGCATTTGCGGTGATGATGACAATAAGGCCCAAGGTTCTGATAAGATTTTTGAGTCAGCCCCGAGCACTTCAGCAAACTGGAAAAATGCTAAAGATCCAAAAAGGGCCATTTCACTTTTTAATAAGGAACTACTGAAGAGTAATAGCTCAAAGCCAGCAAATCGTTTTAATTTCGACTTAAGAACTGGCCCAGAGGAACAGGATAGGTCCTATGTGAGCTTTTATAAAAGCAACGGTGTGGAGTGGGCATCTCCACTAGCGTGTACACTTGCAGGTGTGTCAAATAAAAGTTAAATATTTGTTGGATTGTTTTTTTACTTTCATATTTCTTGCTCTGATTATGTAGGTGATGCAGCAGTGGGACTGGGTGTCAATAGGCATGTTATGTCTACATTAATGAACAAACTGAGGAGTGGATTCCACATCAATGTTGGTACGCATGTTCTTTTTGGTTTCTATGCAAAATACATTGCTATTGTGTTTGTAAATGTATTATTTAATCTTAATTAGGACATGGTCCAGTTAGAAAAATATTTGATGGCCAAAGCGACCATTTGGTTCCATCAAATTCAGCAATGATGCTAGAGGGTGAACTGTTTCTCATGGCGGGAAGAATGCTGGGCCATTGTTTCCTCTACGGAGGGCCTGGTTTCCCTGGTCTGAGTCCTGCCATAAAGCATGTACTGTCTGGTGGCTCCATTGAAACTGCTACTGTTGTAGTAGAGGACTGTCCTGACTTGGACCTGAGAGATACTATTGATCTTGTAAGAACCTATCTTTTGTGGTGTTACTTTTATGAAGTTTTGCATTTGTCCCACCTTTACTTGTTTTGTCTCCGACATGTAGCTGAAGAAAACTGACCTTAAAGAAGAGGAACGGCAAAACCTGGTTAATCTCTGTCTTGCTTGGGATTTGCCTCTTCCTACTAAAGACAACATTAAATGGCTTCATGAGAAGCTCCTCCTTCATGCGGTAGTGTCACTGAAGTAGTAGTAGTAGTCACTGATGCCTGACCTCTGTTCAGATGGTCAGGCCATGGTATTTTATGATACAAGCAAATTAAATGGCAAAAATAATTAATATGACTAGGAAAGAAGTACGGAATGTACAAAACACTCCAATTCCTGTACATGAGCAGTTTGTAATTTCTGACTAACACCAACATTAACCAATTAGCTATAAAATTATTACTGTGCTACAATAATAAATGAACTCACACTCTTACACACTAACATAAGAACCCTTTTCTTTTTTAGGTTTTAGGTCGGGCATCCAAGCAAATAAAACAGATTCGAAAAGGGCTGAAAGAAACGGGTATCTGGCCTTTACTCTGTGAGAGAGATGATGTGGTGAAATTGTTTTTCCCATCAGAAGTTGATGCAGAGATAACAGCGGAGGTTTTGTATGACTTTTGCTTTAATTGCTGTAATTGCAACTATTCTTAATACATTAAATACATCTCCCTCTTTTTTCTAGATGATTTTTTCGCCGATTCAATGGCCAAGTCCAAGCACAGATTCTGACTCGGATGACTGCTCTGTTGAAGAGATAACTCGTACCTGTGACTATTTAAAGACTTACGTTAATCAAGGTATTTTGTCCTTCTGAATCAAGACCTCTGAAGTTTCCCTTTCATTGATTGAATTTGATTGTTATTTCCATGTTCTGAGTTGCACTTTTTTTGTTTCAGTTGATTTGTGTACGAATGAGTATTTGTTGTGTATTTATCCAAAACTATGCACTCTCTATTTAAAACCGTGTACTGTGAACCATGGGCGTCGGAACCATTCATTGTGAGGGGGACGTGTCCCCCCCACTTTTGAAAAGTGGTTGTTTGGTCCCCCCCACTTTCACAACGTGAATTTTCATTGACTTTACATTTACTAGTTTAGACTGGACCTTTTCAATAGGCTCCCCGAGGCCAAACAATTAAATATGACCCGTGCCTTATTTTCCATAAAAAACAATATTTTTGGGGCATTATCCGCGCCAGTATCGCGGCGCTCCGCGGCGCATACGCTCCGCTTTGCGTAGCTGTGTTTATCACCATCCCCTCAGAGCGGCTGAAATGTAAACATGTCTCTGTAAACCGCTGAAAAACGGCTAAAGTGAGAATACTGAGGATTAACGTTGGACTGACAGATTTGACCACACCGAAGCACAAGGACACTCGTGCATCGTGTCTTCGGAGTTTTTAACGTGGAGGAGCAGGACTTTTCGCGGTCCTCGGCAGGTGGACAGCGTGTCTTCATCGGTACAAAGGGCCTGACCAGTAACTTTAAGGTGAGGAACATCAGTTTTGATGCGTTTACAAAGCGGGTGATGAAGCTTCAGTTTAGCGTGAGTTTGGGGAAACTGCACCGGGCCAGCACGAGTGTTCAACCGGTCAATACGCCCGTTAAACCTCGCTTTCACAAAGCGTCATGAAGCCAGGGCGGGACAGGAGAACAGCGGCTCCACAGGTGTTGTGTTATCCGCCCTATAAGTCCATCCAGCTGCGAGGAGGGGCGCTGCTGAGCTGATCGAACCCCCCTCCCCCCTATTTTTGAAATGTGTCCCCCTCACCTTCCAAACGCTTCCGACGCCGCTGCTGTGAACAGTTGTCCAAATAAATGAACTGCAATAAAAGTATTCATATATGAGAAATATGTATTGAAAGTTTTCGGTCATTTTATGTTTTCATATAAAAAATTATTCAAGATTCAAGATTGCTTTATTTGTCAAACCATGACTGATTCGAAATTCTATTTCTCTCATCCTTGATTGTGGAGCGGAGGGTGGGAGAAGAGGGGTGGGAGGGAGGGCAGGGAGTTCAGCTTCCCGATGGCCCTGTGTACGAAACTGTTTTTCAGTCGACTCGACCTGGCCCGTAGATTCCGCAGACTTAAGACGTTAAAACGCCCAAAATTGCAGATATTTTTTTGGAACAAAATCTAAATAATGGATCTATGTTTAAATGTTATGATTTTATCTTGTCTGTTTAAAAAAATATATTAAAAAGTCAATAAATCAGACTAGGAAATAGATTTTTTAAAAAATCCCTCTGAAGACACCTTAAGAATATTGTTCAGCCCAATAATGTAAAGTTTGAAGTCTGTAGGAGCTACTAATGTGGAGATATTGTCGTACCAATGTGACATGTTGCTCTGAAAATTAGGGTTTTTATTTTGTTTCCAATTACAAGTTGTTGCGAAATCAAATTGGCTCAAAATCTGAAAATGAAAAAAAAAAAAAACAGTATCTCCCCTTAAAGAGCAAAGGACAGATTGAATGCTTTTGAAAGAATGACTTATTTAGATGGATAATATCAGTTGTAAATTATAATAGTCATTTTGTTTCAGTGAAGCAGCGATTTAATGAAGAAATGTTGGTCAGAAAAGTTAGTTTTATTTTATAATCTGCTGACAGGAAGTGACATAGATAGAGGTAAAGTTCCACAGCAGTCTGATTCTTTTCCCACAGACATAAAAAGGTTGGCACGGCAACAGTTTAAAATTGTTTGCCTCTATCGATGTCACTTCCTGTAGGTGTCCTATCAGGAAGTGAAACTATAAACATCACAAAGATGGTCGAACTAAACAAAGCTGGGTTAAATGTTCAGAAAAATTCTTAATATAATTGTGTCCGGACTTTGAGGGACGGTGGACAGTTGGGGGGTGCTATGCACAGTGAGAGGCGTGGAGTTAGTTCTGTTTCAGTTTTTGCTGATGGATTTACTGCGGACTGTGCATGAAATCTGTTATGTTTGCTTTCACTCAACATAACCTTATAAGAAGCACAGAGTAAGTTCAACATGCTTCTTTACTGAACAAGTGCCACATTACAAGTCTCATATCAGTCCGCTGACTTAGTACACACTAATATTGCGGAGCGCAGTATTCAGACACGACACAAAGTAGGGCCAACTATTATGCATTTAGATCAGGCCAGAATTATTATTGTGCGTTAGATCAATACATAACAAAATCTCCGCGAGCATTAGCGCACACTTCAACTCTTCTGTCTCATCGTTATCTCTGAATACAAGGATGTTTTTTTTTTTGAACAAATGCATTTTAAAACAGCGGCGAAAATGGCATTCAACCTCAGTGGCCTGCTATGATTTTTCAGAAATATACAACAGCTTTATGACATTGTTTTTGCGGTGTCTGCGTACATTGGTGTATGAATGGGTGAGAGGTTCCTTGCTGTAAAGCGCTTTGAGTGCCTAATGTAGGTGGAAAAGCGCTATATAAGTTGAGACCATTTACCATTCACACAGTACCTCATTCATTGCAATGTTTAGGCCTAAAGTAAGACTGAGACCTGGGATTTCTAATATGTCTCGGATCGTAATGCCTGCCGCCACTCTTTCTCCATCCGCGCTTTTATATGGGTCACGAATTTCACCAAGGTCCTAATTGGAAAAAAATGTCAAGCAAAGGTCCATTATATGGGGATTTTTAAGCCTTTATGAAATCTGTTTCATTCGATTTGAAAATAATGTAATTAATGTATTCCTGTTTTTGGCTCCTTAATAGCACAATGCACAGCCTCTATTATACACAATGTGCGCATAATATATGACGGTGATGGGGTCTTCTTTGCTCAGTTCAACACACTGAGCCCTGCTTAGTCCAGGTTTAGTCCTGGCTTAGTCCATGCAGGTTTAGTCCAGGTTCAGACCTGCTCGCTGCTGATCGGGAAACAGCCGCCTAATATGCGCATTACGATCGCGCGTGCATATTTAATTAGGGCGTCATCGGCTTTATATGGAGCCGTACTTCAGTCATTCCGAAGTCATTTCTAAAAATCTAAATCATGGAGCTCAGATGTAGGACTTGCTCTTGTTCGTCTGGGCTGTAGTTTACCGCTCTGCAGTCAGAGAGGGAGAGAGAGAAAGAGAGCACGCAGCCGCTCGTCGGAGAGGATTCAGGGTCGGGTCCAAAGTTCTGATCCAAGGTTCGGGTCCGGATGGGCTGGCGCATAGGTCTGGGTCCGGACTGAGGTCCGTGACCTCTGATATACAGCCTACACGTTTCTTCCGACTGATCGGTGCGTCAGGTGAGCTCCACGCACGTGCCTAACAACACCGGAAAACCCCACACTCCGTCAGATATGGTTTCAGCTTGGGCAGGTAAGCACGCGCTCTCCTTTGCACGACTTACAGCGCAGAAACATAGAGAATATACAGCCAATGCGTGTGTTAGAGCTCTCGAAACACCGTTCTTATAGTTCTTATACTTTCATTACAGTTCGTTACGTCTTAAGGCATGCATGCCCAAGTGGTGAATTGGCTAACTGGTAATTACAGGTTATTCTTTTTAAAATGACTACGCTAGGCTGCTTCAGTGGTGGAGGAATTAAACAATAGTCTTACTTAAGTAAAAGTGGAGATACAGGACCAAAAATGTACTTAAGGAAAAGTATCTGATACATTGTTTTGCTTAAAGTGTACTTTGTAAAATGTACTTACTACTTACTTACTACTTACGGTGAGAAAAACGTAAAAAGTATTTAGGAGGTTAATGTCCAGGATGTTGTTTAATCATTTGAATATCTATTGTCTACACAATGAGTCAACCACTAAATCAGGAAAACAGGAACTGAACCAAGTGATAAACAGGAACTGAACCAGGTCTAAAGGAGTAAACCACTAAACCAAGTCTAAACTGGGACTAAGCCAGTCCCTCGTAGAGAGGTCACTTTGAAAATTAAATACTTTTACTTTTAACCCAATTTCAAAATGTAGTGGAGTAGAAAGTACAGATACAGGCTCTAAAATGTAGTGAAGAAAAAGTAAAAACGTTGTTACTTTCCACCACTGTTTTGTTGTTGTTTTATTGTTTCGTTCCTCACTAGAATTTAGGATTTGACAACAGAATACTGTGTGTATGTAGCATTTTCTCCGGTTCAGTTTTACCCAAATCTAAAAGCTTCTGGACTTGACCTCACAGCCGTTTTATTGTCACGTTTTCTTCCTCGTTTTTGTCGCTATTTTCAAGAGGCTTTTAGATTTGGGTAAAGCTGAGCTGGATGCATGTGCTCGGTTCAGGTGGGGGTTAAGAGGTTAAATGGCGCACACATGAATTGTCTTCACTCTTTTGACTTTCTATTCATTGCTTTTTTTAATGCGGTTTTGTCACACACAAAAAACCTTTTAATCACTTTTTTTGTTGCTCTTTTGTGGCTTTTTAGTCGCATTTGTGTCACGTTTTTGTCACATTTTTGTCGCTCTTTTGTCGCATTTTCATTGGACGCTTTTTTGTCAAGAAGCTTTTAGATTTGAGTAAAGCCAAATTGAAGAAAATGTGTTTTTTTATTTTATTTTTTTTATAATTACTGGTACTGTGAGACAGTTAGGGAAACGGCTGACTAACGTTATGTAGCAAAGACTAGAAAGCTAATCAAATGAGTTGAAACGTATAATAAAGTATGAAGTAAAACGTGGAGTGGAAGAGAATCAAGTATTACTGATTATTCGCCTGCAACTGTTGCTAAAAAAGGCAACAAAAGAACTTGATGGCTAAAGGACTGGTGATATTGTTTTATAACTGCTTTATTATGGGATGCCGTTTGGTGACTCTGACTTACTCGTCAACATATTTTGAAGTCCGCCCATTGAGCTCGCAAAAAGTATACTTCCTCTTAACCGCGTAACTCCCACCGGACCCAGGCGCACTTTCGTTCTCCAGTTTTGGCTTTACCCCCCAAAAAATGGGAAAGGCTTCTCGAAAAGAAAAAAGAAAGTGTCAAAATAGCCACAAAAATGAGACGTAAAAGAAACTAAAAAGCGTAAAGAAAACGTCCAAAATGTGACCCCAAAAAAAAAAAAAAAAGCGATGGAGGAGTGGCAAATAATGTGACGAACGTGCAGCGAAAGAGCCACAGATGAGCGACAAACAGGGGACGAGAGAGAGACAAAAATGCAACCAAAGAGTGACCAACAAGAGAGTGCAACAAGTGATACAAAAGTGGCAAAAGTGTGATGAAGCAGCAACAAAAATGAAAAATAAAGCAATAAAAAAAAAAAAAAAAGTCAAAAAGTGATGATAATTAATAAGGCGTTACGCTGACCTACAGGCTGTGAGCTCCCGTCGAGAAGCTTTTAGATTTGGGTAAAGCTGAACTGGAGAGAATGCACTCGGTTAAGGCAGGGGTTAAGAGGTTAATCCTGTCAGTCGTTTTTGTTGAGGGCTCCTCTACATTTGAAAGATAAAACGATAATTCTTTCTACTCCACTGCATTCGAAGTAAAACATCAATTTGGCCACGTGTGTTAAGTTTAAAATCCGTATGTGTAATGCACACTCCGGAACAGTAGGGGGCGCTGTGCAAAGCATGTACCGTCAAATGCCGCTGACTCACAACAGGGAAGAATGTTGTTTACCTTTTGTTTAAACACATGTGTACTTTCTACCTCCTGAAGTACTTTCACTTTAGTTACAATTTGAACCTTTTACTTGTAACAGAGAATTGTATAAAAAGGAGCAGGTAATGTGCGGTGTCCTTTTTTAATGGAGACGCAGTGAGTGAACTGTGAGTAAATCGTCGTGGTTTGTGTTGTCCAGGCGTGTTGGGAGTGTGGCTGTTGGTTTCTCTCTGTGCGCCGGTTTGGGCTGAGTTCGACTCTGGACTGGACCAGCACTGGGAGCTGTGGAAGAAGACGTACCAGAAGAAGTACCACAATGAGGTTTGCGAGTCATTTGTTTTGCCGTATGGCTCTACACTAGGATATAAAACAAATTAAAACAAATAATAATAATTTACAATTATGATTTGGAGAAGGGCCAATTTGTGATGTGCACGTTCTACTTTAATCCATCCTTTTGTTCTTTGACCATGTGTAAAAGAGGTGTCGGGAAGGAGACCCAAACTTGTGACCTCAGATAAGGACTGTAACTAGGACTGATATCAAATTCTTCAATCTCCCCAGGTTGTCCGGTCAGAACAAGGAAACAGGATTCACACTCGTGCCACTCTTTATTGATGCTTGTAATGAATGGGGCTGTACATGAGGTCCACGTTGTTCATGATTTATTCTCATGGACACATGAAAACATAGTGGAGGAAAGAAGGTTATTCTACGCCATAACTGGAGGGAAGATTATGCGTCTGTCCCCAAGGAAAGATACCTGTGTACTGACTTGGCAGAAAGTTGGGAAGGGGGAAACCGACTCCTGATTGGTGGGGAGAAGAGTGAGGTGATTGGTGATTGGTTGCTAGGCCGTTGCTGGGCTCTTATATAGATAGCATGGAAATGGGAGGTGAAACTACGATAAACTAACAAATACTTAGTACAAATCAGAACCTTGTTAACAGCCGCCCCAACTTTGGGCAACAAAGTTAAACACAAGTCAATCTGGAACGTCTTGAGGAAGAGCGGGCAGCTTGATGAGCTTAGCGACAGGTCTGGTGTAGGATTTGTCTTTGACCTGTACTTGAGCAGTACGAATCCTACCGTCAACTCCAGGGAAAACAGATGTGACTTTGCCGACAAGCCACAACGCACGTAACCAAGCGGCTTGGAGTTGATGATGCTCTCCACTTCCGTAAGGATGGTTCCGAGGACCTCCTCGGTGACTGTTTGTGATCCCAGTATGGCATGCAGCGCTGACTTGATGGTGCGGATTTCTCGCTCCCAGGAACCCCCAAAATGAGGTGCACTAGGTGGGTTGAAGCGGAAATGGATTTGCTGGCTGGCGAGATGTGACTGCAGAGCGGGGGCCAGAGAGTTGAAGGCTTCTTTAAGTTCTGAGCTGCCACCTTTGAAGTTTGTGCCCTGATCTGACAGCAATTCGTGAGGCTTTCCCCACCTAGAAATGAAACGGCGTAGACTCATGAGGAACAAATCAGTGTCCATACTGGCCAGCAGATCTAGGTACACTGCGTGTGTGGTGAGGCATTTGAATATTATTCCCCATCGCTTCTCATTGCGCCTCCCTATCTTAATGAGGAAGGGACCAAAACAGTCCATGCCAGTCGAGTAGAAGGCTGGATGGTGTAACCTTAAACTGGAAAGCGGGAGGTCGGCCATTTTGGGAATGATGGGTTGGCTGCGCCACTTGCGGCACTCTGGACAGTGATGTTGGTGCTTGCGAACAGCCTCTCTGCCTCGCAAGATCCAGAATCTCCTGCGCAGCTCAGAGAAGACTCTCTCAGGGCCTGGATGAGCGAGCTTGCTGTCATAATCTGCAATGATCAGCTTTGTGATGGCGTGATGAGGGTCTAGCACAAAGGGATGCAAAGTGTCTGAGCTGAGAGATTCACAGCGTCTTAATCTGCCACCGACGCGGATTAACTGCGTCTCTGAATCATATTCCGGGGCCAAAGTGATCAGCCTACTGCTGGACGGAATGAGCTTTTGGGAGGAGATGAGAGAAAACTCGTCTGGAAAACAGTCGCTTTGCACTTGTCTGATGAGAGAAAGTTCAGCCTGTCTGAAGGACTCAGCTGTGGGTGTAGAGTCAGTGGCCGCCCCGTGACATACTCGAACTGTGGCTTCCAGTAGCTCTTGAAAGCTGTTAAACTTGCTCACGTCAGGCAAAAGGGAATGAGTGGGAGCGGAGATGAAGCCACAGAACTTGACTTTGCGCAGCTCGGCTGAATCATCAGGGCATGTGATGTCTGGACAGGAAGGCCAAGTTGACTCACTGTCGTGAAGGAAGGCAGGTCCAGATCTCCAGCGGCTGTGACTCTGGATCTGTGAGAGGGTCAGTCCACGGGTTATATCGTCAGCAGGATTTTCACTGGAGTGGACATAGCGCCATGAGCTGCTCTCAGTTAATTCTTGGATGTCCGCAACTCTGGTACCGACGAACACCTTGTAGCGGCAGGAAGGAGATAGCAACCAAGCTAGCACCGTGGTGGAGTCGGTCCAGTAGGTGATCGATGAGATGGGGACTGTGAGTTCTCGTTTAAGGACTGCACCAAGCTGGGCTCCGACGTGGGCAGCGCAGAGTTCCAGCCTCGGGATGGACTGCTGGCGGACGGGAGCAACACGGGAGCGGGCCGCCAGGAAGGCCAACTGGACATCACCCTCGGCGCTGACAGTACGCAGGTAGACGACCGATCCATAGGCCCTCTCTGATGCATCAGAGAAGACGTGGATGCTCTGGGAGACAGCTGGGAGGTCGGTGGCTGAGTGGACATAACAACGATTAATAGTAATGTTAGGAAGTAACGGAAGTTCACTCACCCACGCCTGCCACAGCTGGAGCAGATCCTCGGGAAGTTGAGGATCGTCCCAGTCCCGTTTCTTTCCCCAGAGGTTCTGCACCAGAACTTTGGCCCGAGTGGTGTAGGGAATGAGCAGTCCTAGGGGGTCATATTGTTGGGCTAGGACCCGGTAGATGTTGCGCATTGTGGGCTCTGGTTGCTCTGTGTGGCGGAGGCGATAGGTGAGAGTGTCTGTTCTGCAGTGCCAGTGTAGTCCAAGGGTCCGTTCTGGTGGCTCTGCACCCTCCATTGACAGCCACAGATCTCTGCTTTCGGATGTGAGTTCAGGTGGCAAGTGACTGATGATGTCTGGAACATTGGTGGCCCATTGACGCAACTCAAAGCCACCCGATTGGAGTAGAGTCTGAAGTTTGTGGACGAGCTGCTTTGCTTCTGAGATGGACGAGAAGCTTTGTAAAAGATTGTCCACATAAAAACAGTTCTCGACTGAGTGTCGAGTGTCTTCGTCAGAGCTGCTGTGGTCCATGACATGCTTTTGGAGGGCAAAGGTCGCGCAGCAAGGACTGCAGGTGGTGCCGAAAGGGAGCACCTGCCACTGGTAGATGTCGGGCTTGTTGCTGCGGTTCATATCCCTCCAGAGGAAGCGGAGGAAGGGCTGATCCTCCGACAGGAGGCGGACCTGATGAAACATGCCCTTAATGTCGCTGCTCACCGCGGTGGGATACTGCCTGAAGCGGAGCAGGACACCGAGGAGACTAGAGCCTAACGTTGGCCCTGGAAGGAGATGTTCATTCAAGCTGGTGGTTTGGAAGGTGAATGAGCAATTGAAAACAATGCGGTCCTTGCCATTGTGATGGACCATATGATGTGGGATGTACCATGATTTTCTGCTCTGCTCTTCGGGTGATGTGAGCTTTCTGATGTAGCCTGAGTCCACCAGTTTCTTGATCTCTTGGCTGTATGATGCAGCTTTGGCTGGGTCTTTGGTGAGACGACTCTCTGTGCCTCGTAGATGACCGAGAACAGCTTCCTTTGGGGCACTGAGAGGAGGAAGACCTTCCTTCCACAGCAGAGGTGTGGCGTATCTCTGTACGTCGTCAATATTAACTCTGACCGTCTTCTCCTCCAGCAGTTTGATGGCCGCATTATCCTGTTTGGATCTGGTGATGAGCTTCTCATTCCGATATGGAAGAATATCCATCTGCCATAATCTGGACACGTGACTGAGAAGGTCAGCAGAGGAATTGGTAGTATTGACAAGGAGACACTGGGGGGTAGAGGTTTGGTGCAGTAGGACTTTAGCAGGACCTTGCAGAGTCCAGCCGAGACGAGTCTTCAATGCTGCAGGGCCCCCTGGTGGACCTAGGTGTACAGGCTCAACTGGAGAGAGAAGATGGGGGTAGTCTGACCCAATCAGCAGGAGTGGTTGCGCGTGATTGATTGAATGCAACGGGAGGCCTCTGAGGTGGCGATATGTTCTCTGCAGGGCCTCGACAGGATGAGAGTGTTTGGAAAGGCCAAGCTCGGCTGCAGTAAAGGCTTTGTGGATGCGAAATCGTTTCTGAGGATGGGCAGATGAGGATATAGAGAATGACACTGACTTTCCTGACACAGTTTTCACATCTTGACGGATGGTTCTAAGCGCCAAGTCTTCACTCTGTCCCTTGAGATGTAGTTCTTGAGCTGCACTGTGAAGCAAGATTGTGCGCTCGGAGCCGTCATCGAGGATGGCATAGGTCTCTAACCTGTGTTTGCCGTTGTGGAGAAGAACTTTGACCATCTTCAGCAATACACAGCTACTCCTGAGGTCTGGATCAAGGTAGTAGCTAGCTGGTTGTCCGGTCTCTGCGGCTGGACAGGCTGATTTGGTTGCGGGAGTGTTGACCTCGTGCAGTATATCAAGGTGAGTCTGATTACACTGCTGACACTTAGCCTTGAGGTAGCATTGAGCAGCGAGGTGATTTCTGCCACATCTCCAGCAGCGCCTCCCTGTTTTGATCCATGACACTCTCTGATCAGTGGATAATTTCTTAAACTCTGAGCACTGATTGAAGTAATGTTGGATGTCATCACAAAAGGGACAATACTTCTTGGGTTTCTCAAGTTTGGCGCTGTTGTGAGGCCGACCTTGTGACAAAGGAGTAGGATCAGAACCGAGCAAAACTGTGGTAGGGCGTGCACTGGACTTCTGCAACTTGGGCTTGGAAACTTTCTGACGTTCGTCTCGTGGAGGTCGAGAATGATATGGTTGATAGTCCTCATCCTGAACACGGACCTCGTATTCAAGCCAATTAGCGAAGTGCACCAAGGTTGGTATTGGAGTGCGGATGGGGTCTATGTAGCGCTTGAACTGTGCTCTGAGTTCATGCGGCAACTTGGATTGAAGTCGTGAGGTGTGTGACCCGCAATCCAGCTCAGTCTTGCCATCCTTACCCAGTTGATCTAACATGCCGACCAGAGCTCTGACTTTGAGGCCGAAGAGGCGAAAACTTCGACTGTCCCCACTTCTGATTGGAGGCTCGGCCACGACTTCGTTGATACGCTGCAGGGCTAGTTTGTGAGGTTGCCCATACATTTCAGTCAGTGAGGCCATTGTCTTTGAATAGGGAGTTGGACTATTGCAATAAGAGTCTGCAATGAGTAGCGCGTCTTCAAGTTTGAGGTGATCGACCAGTATTTGGTATTTGAACCGCTCAGTTGCGTCTCTGGGCAAGAGGTTGTCGAGCGCTATCTTGAGGCGGGCAAATTGACGTGGATCATCCTCTGTGAAACATGGAACGTCAGGCTTTGGCCCTCTGTATGTCGCCTCCACAGAGGGCGGATTGTGAGGGAGAGTGTACGGCTCCACGTACCCTGGGGTGGACTGAAACCCTACCTCATATGACGGTGTATATGACACCGGAGGCGGTGGCGGCGGCAGCATCATATGAGGTGGAGGAGGTAGAGGCAAGCTCCTGGGTGGAGGTGGTAAAGCGTCAGGCCAGGGCGGAAGATCATCCACTGGTTCTTGAAGATTGCGGTTAGGAGTGGATGTTCTCTCAGGAGGATGATAAGGCGTGTATGTGGCGGCGCTGTCCTCAAACTGAGCTGAATGCCTTTGATCGAGGTGTTGAGGCTGAGGTGCTGATCTCAGGGAGAGAGAATTAAAGAGGCCTTGCATATCTCGCCTGAGCTGGTTATTATCCTCTTTCATTTCCTGTAGAGCTGACATAACTGCTTCGGAGCTGAGGTTCTGAGGCGCAGGGATAACTTGATCTGGATTGATGGCTGGAGCAGGAGGATGAAGGGCTGCTCCCTCGGTGGAGTGACCATGGAGTGGAAGAGAGGGAAGATGACGTGGTGGGAGATTCACCAGGAAGTCATCAAGGTAGCGAGGCCGACGGACATCACGGTGAGGACGAGTGTGCTCCATTGTAGAGCTGAGGAAACTGAAGATCCGGCTCGAAGGACCATGTAAAAGAGGTGTCGGGAAGGAGACCCAAACTTGTGACCTCAGATAAGGACTGTAACTAGGACTGATATCAAATTCTTCAATCTCCCCAGGTTGTCCGGTCAGAACAAGGAAACAGGATTCACACTCGTGCCACTCTTTATTGATGCTTGTAATGAATGGGGCTGTACATGAGGTCCACGTTGTTCATGATTTATTCTCATGGACACATGAAAACATGGGTGAAGGAAAGAAGGTTATTCTACGCCATAACTGGAGGGAAGATTATGCGTCTGTCCCCAAGGAAAGATACCTGTGTACTGACTTGGCAGAAAGTTGGGAAGGGGGAAACCGACTCCTGATTGGTGGGGAGAAGAGTGAGGTGATTGGTGATTGGTTGCTAGGCCGTTGCTGGGCTCTTATATAGATAGCATGGAAATGGGAGGTGAAACTACGATAATCAGAACCTTGTTAACACCATGTCTTCTCCCAGAGATGATTAAATATGACAAAACCCCCGTTCACCACTTTTTCACAGTTTGACCTCAAAGTTTCCTGGCGTGTTGGTTATGACATATCGTATATACGTACATGGCTTTAATAGTAGTTCAAGGTTCTGTATTTTTAATATTGTAAAGAACTGAATATAAACAAAAACAGCTGTAAATACTGTAAATAATAATACTGTAAATGTATATACATATAAAAAAACAAAGACAACATGTAAAGTGTGGAGTAAAAAAAGGGACTTGTTCTCCTCTGTTTCATTCATACTGTATGGGCTTGGCGGTTGTTGTGATTGTTGGACGTCACTTTTGAATTCAATAAATGAAAAAAATGAAAAGTAATTACATGAATTACTTTTCATGAAATGCTTGTCTGTGCACTGGGTTTAGGTGGAGGCGCTCGGCCGCAGAGCACTGTGGGAGAAAAACGTGAACCACATCAACGCTCATAACCTGGAGGCATCTCTGGGCCTTCACACCTACACTCTGGGCATCAACCACCTGTCGGACCTGGTACATTTACTTTAACATGCAGTTTGTTCCTTAAAGGCACTATACGGAGTTTAACATTTTTTAAATTAAGTGTTTTCCTCCCCCTTCACGTTCCAGCCATGTCCTGATGTGTAGAATGAGCCCAGACCTGTCCACCACAACTGCCTCTAAAATCCTGCACTGTCGCTCAAAAAGGTGTTATGCGCCATGCACGAGCTTAATATAGAGACTGCAGTTACGCGTAAGACCTGAGGTGGCAGTAGCGAGTATAAAAATGACCAACTTGCATTTAGTCCCTTTTAAGGAGTTATCCCTCTGAAAAGTGCAGTTCCATGTAATGGGCTGTATAATGAGCGTATTCTAAGTAGTCGTTTGCGTATCCTGTCTCCGTTACTTTCCTATGAGGTCTTGTCTAAAAAAATAAATAGCTGAAGATTACACGGTAGACAGTGACTTACTGGTGGACAGTCACAGCATCATGTTAAAAACATCGCGTCAGGGGCAAAAAATTCACTAGAGGAAACTTCTGTGCTCATCACAGTAAGTGTTTTTGTCTTGAAGCTAACGGCTAACACGAATTAAAAATGAAACTAGCTACACGATTTTAAACGAGCCTGCTCAAAATATAATCTGCCTGTCTTTAGTATAAATACTTTTTAGCCGTTTAATTTTTGTGGTGGTGTTTTTATACTAGCCGTTAGCGCTGAGATAAAAAAAAACACAGACGTTTCCTGCAGTCAAGAATTTCCATCCAACGTAATGTTTTAACCACGTAGCGAGTCACTTCGGATCCGTATCTCACTGTCAGTGATGTTTCCTTGAACTATACATTTGTTTTAGACAAGGCCTCATAGGGAAATAACGGAGACAGGATACGGAAGCACCGACTTAGGATCCACTTGGAAGTCACGTTTCATTTGCGTGCATAGAGCCCATTCTATTCTTTGCATTTTGGCCGGACTCGTATGACGATGACCAAAGCTGTTTACTGGTGTTATCAGTGCCAGTGAGGCGCTCTCGGACCCACGTATCTGATTGGCCACTTTTACTTTTGAACCTAGATGATATGTTTTGCCACTCCCCCAGACTAAAGAAGAGATTCTGAAATTCTACGCCAACCTGAGGCTCCCCAAGGACTTCAGAATCACACCAACCCCTCTCAAAGTCAGAGATGAGGATGTACCAGACACTGTGGACTGGAGGAAATCTGGCCTGGTGACCAGTGTCAAGAATCAGGTAGAGAACACCCTGTGACTGGATGACTGTGTTTGATTCATGTTCCAAACCACATTTAATGATTTCTTAGGGCGGGTGTGGATCGTGCTGGGCCTTCAGCACTGTGGGGGCTCTGGAGGGGATGTGGGCCAAGACCACGGGGAAACTGGTGGACCTCAGCCCCCAGAACCTGGTGGACTGTTCGGGGAAATATGGAAATGAAGGATGTGGAGGTGGATGGATGCATCAAGCACTTCAGTATGTCATTGACAATCAAGGCATTGACTCTGAAGCGTCCTACCCTTATGAGGGCGAGGTGAGCAAACCTCCAATGTACAATGACAAAACATTCAGGTCTGTTCAGTAGACATGATGACAAATCTGTAAATTAGTATCTGTGCAGACAAAGATGAAGGGGTCTTGTTTTCAAAGTGACGTCAAGGAAATGTGACCTTCATCACACTCAAAAGTCTGATGAAGGTCAGAGTGACTGAAACGTTGCTGCAATAAAGCCCAGTAAAAGAGTGAGACAGTGTTCGGCAGCTTTTCTTCAAGTTAAGCAATCTATTCCTTTACGCACCTGTCGTAAACCCTTCTCGGGTTTGCAGAGCTTCCACTTTCTCATAGTTTCTGACCCAGCCATGATTAGTTGACGCTAGCTTTAGCATGCTATTGCTAGCCGCAGCATATAGCCCGGTGATCAAAAATACATTTTGCAGAGAAAAAACGTGTGTTTATTATTCATTTGATAAGGACAGTGCATGTTTGACCCCTCCTGGAACCGCCACCTTAACGTGGTGGAGGGGTTTGAGCACCTGAATGATCCTGGGAGCTCTGTTGTCGGGGGCTTCGTGCCCCTGGTAGGGTCTCCCAGGGCAAATAGGTCCTAGGTGACGGGTCAGACAAAGGGAGGTTGAGAAGCCCCTCATGAGAGACCAACAGGCCCAGTTAGAACCATGAGGCCTGGCACGGTAGCGCAGCGGTTAGTGCTCTCGCTTCACAGCTAGAAGATCCCGGGTTCGATTCCCACCTGGACGGGGCCTTTCTGTGTGGAGTTTGCATGTTCTCCCCGTGTTTGCGTAGGTTTCCTCCGGGTACTCCGGTTTCCCCTACCACCAAAAACATGTACAATAGGCCTGGATGGATGATGTGTGTGTGAATGTATGGTGGTGATCAGAGGGACCGTAGGCGCGATAGCACTTCTGTCAGTCTCCCCCAGGGGAAACTGAAGCTACTAACGTAGTTTATCACCACCGAGTGAGGAGTGAATGTAAAAAATGCTCTCATGTAAAGCGCTTTGTGACCATGTCTGTGAAAGGCCCTATATAAATAAAAAGAAGAAGAAGGCCGTCCTTCTGTGGACCCACCACCTGCAGCAGGAGCCTTAGGGGCTGGTGCAATTTGGGCAGCTCCAACAGCGGACCCCACGACCCGGCAACGGACAAGTGGAAGAAGATGGATGGATGGATGTTTGTCACCAAAAATATCCGCCAGGAAATGTCCTGACTCTCCAAATCACACAAGATGCCATTGATGGGAGAAACATCTGTGATCTTTTGCTGAGCAACGCCCCCTTTTGGGGGCGTTGCTCAGCAATATTGCATTGGCGTGTATGAGGAAACATTAACATTTCTCTTGTTCTCAGGATAAAATATTCCAAACCAGTGATCAGAATTTCAGGAAATTGATTAAGGACACATCAACTCACTGTCAGAAGACGATTGGAAGATGTTGTATTTAACGCTAGCACATTAACGTTAGCAATAGCTGCTAGTAGGTTAGCTGCTGAATGAACCATGCACCATTTGCTCTAAAGCTACAAAACTACATCGTAGGCTGTATGATTTTAATTTAATGATAATATAACAGGGACAGACTAAACACTGAAGCTGTAATGGCATTATCAGCGAAAACGTTACACAAAATGTTTAAGATTTGTCACTGACCAGTCATGATCACAGGCTGTTCATCTGCTCAGTGTAAAAACGTTAAACGTCTTCTCTGTAAATTATCTAACGCAACAGGTCACTTCTGCGGCTTCCTTTTCACATTCGATGAATAAAAAAAAGGGGCCGGTAACCTTTTGGTGCCACACATGTGCCGTAGACGTCGGTCCCATCTATTGCCACTGCAGGTTTAAGTCCTGAACTCATTTATCTTAACCAACGCTCTGTTTGTGCAACAATGTGTGCATATAAATAATGGATGAAAATACACTGATTAACGTTTTCTATTTTGATTGTTGTGACCTCTTTAGGATGGTCCCTGTCGCTACAACGTTTCAAACAGAGCTGCTAACTGTTCTTCATACCATTATGTGGACAAGGATGAGCTCTCTCTGAAGAAGGCCTGTGCTACCATTGGGCCAATTGCGATTGCCCTCTTTGCCATTGACATATTGCAGTATGAGTCTGGTAAGTTAGAGTTGCAATATGAGACAATAGTGTAGGATTGCTTTCTGATGATGAACATACTGTATAATGATTTGACATAGTTACTTGCAACAGCAACTTTATTTTTAACGCACTTTAAAAACAACCACGTTGACCAAAGTGCTATAAGATACAAATAAACTTGAAATATATAAAACAGTTAAAATCACACTAAAAACAAATACGCAAATTTAAAAATGTCAACTTCTTAGGGTGTACCAAACGCCAAATTAAAAAGGCGAGTTTTAAGAAGAGATTTAAAAACAGGTACTGAAGGGGCCTGTCTTGTGAATAAAGGTAACTCATTCCACAACTTTAGTGCTGCCACTGCAAAAACGCTCGTCCCCTCTGAGCTTCCGATTTGTCTTTGGGATGCTGAGGAGGAGCTGGTTGGCCGACCAAAGAGACCAAGAAGGGTTTGAGGAGCTCAGAGAAGTACAAAGGGGCAGCACCATTTAAGCATTTAAAAACAAATAAAAGCAATTTAAAACAGATCCTAAAATGCACAGGCAGCCAGTGAAGAGAATATCAAATTGGGGTGATGTGCTCGAATTTCTGCAGTTGGAAATGCAGGACTGACTCACCCCAAAATAAAGTGCATTACAGTAATCCAGCCGCGTAGTGATGAAGGCATGGATTACAGTTTTAAAAGTGCTCACATGACAAAAAGTGCTTTACTTTGCCCAACTGCCTCAGATGGATGAAGCTGGACCTGACAACCGAGCGAACTTGGCCGTCAAGCTTAAGTTCAGGATCCATTTAAAAACCCAAATTCCGGTTTAGGTCATATTATATTAGAACATAGCGTGCAACTCTACAGAACGGACGCCGGAGCTGGGACCAAACACCATCACCTCAGTCTTTGAGTCATTTAAATGGAGGAAATTCAAAGCCATCCAGGATCTCATGTCCCTAAGGCACATTTGTAAAGAGTTCAGAGAAAGAAATTTCAACTTTTTTCATTATATTTATTTATTTAATTCAAAAAGTAAGATGTTTGGAGGATCTGCTTATAACTGTTTATTTACACTTTTTTAGTTCATGAGAGCTACTCTAAGCAAAACGAATTACTGCATTAAATTATACATTCAAATCAAGGCCAAAATTCACCACTTTTCATTCATCATTACTCATAAATGTACTTAATTATTTAACAAAAATATGAAATACAAATATCGCAAACACACATCATGTAAATACACTTTACACTCTGACACAGCATTCGTTGTCAATATGATTTTTCATTGTTCTTTCAGGTGTGTACTACAATCCTGATTGTCCACAGGACCTCGACCACGGAGTGCTGCTCGTAGGCTATGGCACGGATGACACTTCTGGGCTCGACTACTGGCTGATCAAAAACAGGTGAGATCGACTTTACCAAACCGTTTCTGGTCGGGCTTATTATCATGTTTGCCTATCTTTTTTTTCTGACTTTTGTTTTACACTGCTGTTTGGGCTGTAGGTAAACACGTATAACCGCTTAATAATATCATCAAACACAAACATTTGATTGACACATAAGTTGTTTTAAGTTATATTACAAAAAAAGTAATCAAGGTGCCGTTTTAAAAGCCTGAATAAAGGATGATGAGGATATTCAATTCAATACAGCTTTATTACAGACTCGAGGTCCAAAGAGACAGAGAATGTATGGCAAACACAAAAGAAACAAAACATTTCGCAGTCACTTTAAAAAGACAGCTATGCCAGCGCCTCCACATACGGGACTGATAGCGAATGGCACTACGGGTGACATCCACCAGTGACCCAACTGTGTTCACTGACTTATTCAAATGGCATCTAGCTTCTGCAGTGGGGCTTGCGGCGTGTTTATTCCAGCAGTGACAAATATCTCACTCGCACTGGTCCACCTCGGCCTCCTGAGAAGCACATGCAGAGCGTCATTATAGGCCACCTGCAACCTTTGCAGAGTTCCTTTTTTATAATTCGACCGGTGCGCTGTGTACAGAGGCGTACCATATGATTTATACAACATTATTTTAACTTTGTCCGTACAAAATCAAAATGTATGCGCCAGCGTGTTTGCCTGGGCAAACAACGTTCTACATGTCAGGATCATCAGACAAGTCCTCTGTCAATATATGCCCAAGATATTTAATTTTGTTGTAACATGAAGCGTTGCATTGAACAAATAAAAATCAGGAAATTTTTTCTTTTCATCCTCCTTGGTTCTACAGATCATAACCAAACTTTTCACTGCATTATATCGATGTCATGCTCCAGGCCGTAATATGACCTTTCAATGTCCATCAACTCTTTCTGAACCTGTTTGGACCATCCTCTTTGTCTTCCTCTGCACACATTCTACCTTTAATGCCTTTACTTCTTCTCATTTGTAGTTGGGGAGAACGTTGGGGCGAGAACGGCTACATCCGGATGGCACGCAACAAGGGCCAAATGTGCGGCATCTCGCTGTATTCAGTCTACCCCGAGTAAACACCGTGACAAGCCAATGCAGTTGTCATTTTTATGTTTTAACATCAGTTTCGATGAACGTTCTTTTGTTTGTTTTTCAATGATGTATTTTAGAAACCTAAGTAAGGTTTTGAAATGGTCATCTCAACGGTTGAGTTGCTGCTGTTGTTCTCTGACCTCTGCATCTCCCGTTCACTTCATTTTCACTGTAAGATCTGGAGTGAATCATTTCTACACATCACTGATCTGTGCCCACAGATATGAGGTCAGCAAATCCATTATTTGCAAATCAAATAATGGATTTACAATTGTAATGTTGATTTGTTCTCATTGATAAACACATGTTACACAATGTAAAAGGTATTTATGTTTGCGTTTTTTGTGTTGATCCTCAAGTTGATTATCCAGTCAGACCAGAATGAGCTCTACACATGCCTCCTACTCCGACAAGGCCAGCACTTGTCTCCAATAAAGTCCTACTTAGTACAAGAGCAGCACCCAGTAGTGTAAGCTCTAGGCCAAGGGTCTGCAACCTTCACGATGAAAAGAGCCATTTTGCCATCTCTTGGAGCTGCAAAATACAACACAGTTTATAAACTTTTAACAGTGTGTACAATTTCCGTTACAACCACGGAATAGAACAAACCTAAGTGCAGTCTGCATCCCAGCCAGCAAAGCAATGAGGGCCCCACATGGGTTTGCCCACATGGGCAATAAGTGGGTTTGTCCGCGGTTTCCATGAGGGCCCTATATGGTTTTGCCCATGTGGGCTAAAAGTGGGTTTTGAATGGGTTCCATGTGGGCCCAAAGTGGGTTAAAACCATAAGGCCCACTTGGGCCCCATATGCCCACATGGGTATAACAAGTGGGTTTGTCCGCATTTTCCATGAGGGCCCCATCTAGGTTGGCCCATGTGGGCTAAAAGTGGGTTTTGAATGGGTTCCATGTGGGCCCAAAGTGGGTTAAAACCATAAGGCCCACTTGGGCCCCATATGCCCACATGGGTAACAAGTGGGTTTGTCCGCAGTGTCCATGAGGGCCCCATCTAGGTTGGCCCATGTGGGCTAAAAGTGGGTTTTGAATGGGTTCCATGTGGGCCCAAAGTGGGTTAAAACCATAAGGCCCACTTGGGCCCCATATGCCCACATGGGTAACAAGTGGGTTTGTCCGCAGTTTCCATGAGGGCCCCATCTAGGTTGGCCCATGTGGGCTAAAAGTGGGTTTTGAATGGGTTCCATGTGGGCCCAAAGTGGGTTAAAACCATAAGGCCCACTTGGGCCCCATATGCCCACATGGGTAACAAGTGGGTTTGTCCGCAGTGTCCATGAGGGCCCCATCAAGGTTGGCCCATGTGGGCTAAAAGTGGGTTTTGAATGGGTTCCATGTGGGCCCAAAGTGGGTTAAAACCATAAGGCCCACTTGGGCCCCATATGCCCACATGGGTAATAAGTGGGTTTGTCCGCAGTGTCCATGAGGGCCCCATCTAGGTTGGCCCATGTGGGCTAAAAGTGGGTTTTGAATGGGTTCCATGTGGGCCCAAAGTGGGTTAAAACCATAAGGCCCACTTGGGCCCCATATGCCCACATGGGTAACAAGTGGGTTTGTCCGCAGTTTCCATGAGGGCCCCATCTAGGTTGGCCCATGTGGGCTAAAAGTGGGTTTTGAATGGGTTCCATGTGGGCCCAAAGTGGGTTAAAACCATAAGGCCCACGTGGGCCCCATATGCCCACATGGGTAACAAGTGGGTTTGTCCGCAGTTTCCATGAGGGCCCCATCTAGGTTGGCCCATGTGGGCTAAAAGTGGGTTTTGAGTGGGTTCCATGTGGGCCCAAAGTGGGTTAAAACCATAAGGCCCACTTGGGCCCCATATGCCCACATGGGTAACAAGTGGGTTTGTCCGCAGTTTCCATGAGGGCCCCATCTAGGTTGGCCCATGTGGGCTAAAAGTGGGTTTTGAATGGGTTCCATGTGGGCCCAAAGTGGGTTAAAACCATAAGGCCCACTTGGGCCCCATATGCCCACATGGGTAACAAGTGGGTTTGTCCGCAGTGTCCATGAGGGCCCCATCAAGGTTGGCCCATGTGGGCTAAAAGTGGGTTTTGAATGGGTTCCATGTGGGCCCAAAGTGGGTTAAAACCATAAGGCCCACTTGGGCCCCATATGCCCACATGGGTAACAAGTGGGTTTGTCCGCAGTTTCCATGAGGGCCCCATCTAGGTTGGCCCATGTGGGCTAAAAGTGGGTTTTGAATGGGTTCCATGTGGGTCCAAAGTGGGTAAAAACCTTAAGGCCCACATGGGCCCCATATGCCTACATGGGTACATGCCTACAGTTATCCAGTATTTTAATTTCCTGAATCTATGATGAACGATATACAATGTGGGCCCTCTCAGACCAGACGCTAGTGGTTCAAAACACAGGTCCTGATGTGTTTTTGATGAGAACATTGTAACAACCTTTAAAAATAGTTTCAATTCCTCCAGGATTTTGCAGGTATTGTTTGTGATTGTTGGGGGCTAAAAACATTTTTCCAAAAGATGAAAGGTTCAGCTTAAACATAATTGTACATGAAGACACATTTCTTTGAATTCTACTGAAATTATACCAAAGAGGCCAAGGGTAATAAGAAAATAACTTTTATTTGGGCTGGGACGAAATATATGATCGGATTTGGATCGCGTACTTTTTGCTGCAATACCAATACTTTCAAGTATTGCAATACTTGTGTTTGTCTTCTAGTAACAGTTACACAGCACCTTGTTACATATTGTGACAATGCACTTTTCAGTCTTAGCACTTCAATGAATGTCAAATGTCATTTCGGATCGCCCCCGAGTATCATGATACGCATCGAATCATGACAAAAGTGTATCGTCCCAGGCCAACTGAAAGAGAGTTGTGATGACAAAATCGTAAAATCCTGGAGGGACTAACAAAAGGCCAGCAAACAAACAATTGCCAATCATATTTACAATAAAACCTGCTTAAATATAACAAGTCAATTTCATACCTTTTAATCATCAGACCAAGGATTTTCTGAAGTTGGTTGTTCAGTGCTTTAGAAGAGTTGATGTGTAAAAAATTATAAGCCTTGTGAGAGAAGTCCTCCTATGCTTGTGTGAAGTGTTCATACTTTGTAGGCAGGATTGGCGGCTGCATCACTGATGACCCAGAGGTGACTGGTCAGCTCAAGATTCTTCGTATCCTGCTGCAAAAACAATGTTCATGTCAAGCACATTTTTTTAAAGTTTATATTACTAATGGAAAAGACATCTTAATTCATCTTTCACTAATGTCAGTCACTCCTGACAGTATTATCTGTAGGGTCATATTTTTAATTTATTTTTTTCAAAAATGTCTTCCTCAAAGCATCAAGAACTAAATTCTTCATTGTAACTGGATTGCTGCATCAATTACATCTACACCAAATTCTAATTCTAAAAATTAAAATTCTAGTTGACCTTAAAATATATATATACAAAAAAAATAAAAAATAGAAGTTAATTCTGGTTTCATGTCAGACAGTGAGAAAAAAAGTTCATTTACTTCTGTAATTCAACTTAAAATGTGAACTTCACACAGAAAGGCCCCATCCCTGGTGCGAATCGAACCCGGACCTTCTAACTGTGAAGAACGAGTGCTAACCGCTGTACTACTGTGCCGCCCAAAAGAAAGATGAGAGACATGAGACCGAACAATGCAGAAGAGCTGAAGGAGCTATTGAAGCATCCTGGTCTTCCATAACACCTCAGCAGTGCCACAGGCCGAGAGCATCCATGCCACGCTGCATTAAGGCAGTCATGATTATAGTTTTCAGAGGGCACACATTTCTGTTTAAAATACATTGTTCATTGATTTCATGTAATATTCTAATCTTCTGAGATTTTGAATTTGGACCTAAGCTGTAAACCATCATCAATATCATAACCAATACAGGCTTAACATGTCATTTTGCATGCAATGAATCTATATATCTAGTTTCACATTTTAAGTTGAATTACAAAAAATAAATTAACTTTTTTACTAAACTGCGCTTCGTGCTCTAAAATAATGAAATGCATGCACATATTTTATTGAGCTGCAGACAGTCAATACTTAGAGTAAAATGTTGATTTCATCAAGGACAAGGACCAGACCTCCTAGGACCCGATTTAGTAGAGTATACAGATGTCAGGCTTACAGGAGATGGAGAGCTAAGCGATACATGTACCCTTACCTTGTTTTTTTTTCTTCCAAAAAAATACAACATGGTGGACAGTTCATCACTGGTAGATTGTCAAATGAAGAGTCACTCAGCTAGCACCTCAAATCAGGAAAATGCAGTCAGTTACTTTGTAATAAAACAATAAACCAAAAAAACTACAATTTACATCAACCCCCCAAATAAAGAAATAAGTAGCATTAAAAGTAAAAGTGGAAAGGATGGCATTTAGCACTTACCAAGTTTAAACGAGCTTTAAGTCAGCCTGCACCCAATACACTCTTAGGCTTCTTATTCTGTAAAATGATCTGAGCAAACAGATGAACAATGAACACAAAACTCTTTTACATTAACAGAGTAACAGCAACGTTTTTTAATGGTAGCATTTTGTCCACAAATGTTATGAAAACATCCAAATAGTTGCTAATAAGTAAGTACGTTTTTTTTTACCATCATTTGCTCAAATAATATAATTTATGATCTGACCCTGGGCCCCCCCTTGCAATCCCAGGCACCCCCACTCCAGGTTGGGAACCACTACTTTAGGCGACAGTTTGTGCTTCCTACATTTAATTAAGCTTGTCTAGTTGCACACTCAAAAATTATCTGAAACAAATTTGCATGGAAATGCAACCACAACCTAACCCTAAACAATTACAATTTTACAAGTGAATCAGGATATTGTTCAATGTGCATTTATTTCTGCAATTCAACTTAAACTGAAACCAATATACGATATAGACTCATCATGCAAAGTGAGTTATGTATAGCCTTTGTTTGTTATAATTTTGATTATTAGTACTCAGTATATAAAAACCCTTATTTAAAAATATCAGAAAATTAGAATATTTTGAAAATGGACTGTAAGCCATAATCATCAAAATTATAACAAACACAGACATGAGTCTATATCATATATTAAGTTTCACAGTTTAAGTTGAATTACATAAATAAATTAGCTTTGAACGATATTCTAATTTCCCTGAGTTTCACCTGTAAATGCTTCAGTCAAGTTGACAAATTTACTTTCGCCAGTGCATTAGATTTACTCACTTTTAAAGCGAAGAGCTGAAAGTCTGTCAGGGAGTGCTTCTCATCCTAATTCGCGCGGAGCTTCTAATGTTAGAGCACGAGATCCCATCGGCCTCAGGTCTACTGAAACAAAAACATTTAAGAACATAAACATGTGTAAATACTTCAGTAAGAGATGAGAGGTACAGAGTGAAACCTGACTCAAATCTACTTACATTCTAGCTGATTAGCCAAGTCATTTTCACAGTGCGTGCTTCTTTTCTCTGCATTCTCCATTTCCACACACTGTCCGACATACTGGTGGACACTAGAAAGCCTCGTCTTCATCCTCACACAGGCCTCTAGGTCACAGCACCTCCTCCTGTATTTGTAAAATGGACAAACAGGATACTGAAGTCAGGACCTTAACACAACTATGGCAATAGTTACTCACTTTACCTTCTTCGTTGTGCATATCCAAGAATTCCAAGAATTAGTAAGACGGAATTTGTAGAGTTGATTCTCTAGATAAAAAGAAACATTTGTTATTACTCTAGGTGTCCATGACAGAATTAGAAGATTTATCATAAACCACGGTAAATGGTCTTGATTGCGCTGTTCAACCTATATGAGGCTCATTTATTCTGATTCATACTCCAGCGTGTGCAGACGACACTGGAGACAAGGTGGGGAATGTGTCTTGCTCAAGGGCACAACAGCAGCATGCACCTGTGGGAGCTGGGATCATCTAGGTGAAAAGGACAAAGTACAGAATTGCCCCAATTCCCAGGTGTGACAGTGACAAATCAAACACCTAAAGAAACTGTACTTTCTGTTTAATTTAACTTTGTGTTTAATTAATTATGCTGGACATTAAAAAATGTCCAACATAAATGTCTCACAAAATGTTGCAAATGCAACTAAACAGCTACGCCTACTTTCTGCCCAAAGACAGGAACGTCGGGGACTTTTCTCACAGCCAATCATTCATCACATTCCATATCGTTCCAATCAGAGATGCATATTTGTAAATGAAGAAGAGTCTCAGATCACATCTCATTCAGAACAAACGTTATCATTTCTGTTACCTGTAATTAAAATAGTTAAGTGATTTGCCTGTTGATCTGAAAGAGTGCAATATTTGTTATGTTTAGTTTTTTTGTAGTGGGGTGGATCAGCATTTTCTGTGGTTTAAGTGTTTCTATGATCCAGAGAACTGTACAAGACATTTTTGCAAAGAATTGGAAAAGTGTGTTGTCTGGTTGGCACAAAATCCAGGATAAAAAAAAACACACACAACAAAAATGCAATAAACCAATTGTGTAAAATAGGATCATATAATCAGCAAGTGTATGGTCTCACCTTTATTTTCTGCTACAATGTCCTTTCTTGTCTGGTACTTGTTAACCTGCATTACAAAAAACAAATTAGGGATGGGCAATTTGGCCAATAAATAAAAACATTATTTTTTTTTACTACTTTGGACAATTACCTAATCAATTTTATTCAACATTCTCTTAAACAGGGACCATTGTAGCTCATTTGTACTCAATCTTTTTAGGCCCATAAGCTAAGTTTATTTTGGCTTAGCCCTTTTACTTAAATTACAACGATTGTAATTTCTTCTATTAGCCCAAAGAAATATAACATGCTCTTAAAGTTAAGAACACACTTGTTACGGAGTTAGTGCTCAAAGCTCTCTGTCCTCTGTCCGCCCCGCTGCTGATGCTGCTGCTGATGCACAGACGGAAGTGCGGAGGCAGCGCTGAAAACAGCGATATTAACGTTACTTGCACTTCACGGTCGCTAATAGCCTTCGAGCATATTTAATTAGGTCCTCACGGTTAGTTGTAAGAGTTTTAAAGACAACATGACTCGGACTTGGCTCCGGACTCGGGCGGAAGTGCGTCGTTGCTGCAGTTTTAAAAAGAAGCGGGAAAGATCTCACGCTACGCATTATCGATTAAACAGTACAATCTGAAGCATAAACAATTCTCCTGGTTCTAACTACCTGCACACTGAAATCATACATATCATTTCACTGGATATTAATAAAGTATATTACCTTATTCAGGCCGTAGAAGCTCCTCTTCGTTAAATGACGGACACTCCCACAGCAGCGCACTGCGGCTGTGCAGAACCAAACACGTCACTCCAGCCAAGGCACGCAGGCGTCATGATGTCATGACGCAAAAGACCCGCCTCAAAACTTATAATTTGAACTTTCTAAACCTGACAATTTTAATCTGAATGGCAATAAAACCTTACTAAACTTAAAAAACACCCCTTTGGACTTAAACATTTTGAGATGAATGAAGATTTTGGCTAGTTTTGAGTTTTTTCACATATTAAATGATTACCTCAAATAGCATTCGGGTTTACAGTGTAGACATTTATTCATTCAGTTTAAAAAAAAGTAAGATATCATCGTAATAAACGTCACAATGTTGGTTCATCAGCGGTGTTCTACTTTTGAAGGCGTAGGTGGAAGGGGAGCAGTGGGCTGAAATGTGGCAGTACTGAATGCGCAGTGCACTTTCATGTTCGAATGTGTAATCCGCATACACTTTGGCGAGATGAAAACGACGACAAAAAAAATAAATAAATAATAAGAATAATACTAATAAGAATAAGAATAATATTTATAATAATAAATGTATCTATATCAATTAGAAACATTTCCTGTAGATTACTAACACAAATATGAGAAGAATTGCATTGCTAATTTTCTTTTTATGTTTTCTTAGGCCTACAAAAACACATTTAAAAAGCCATGCCAAAATTACTTTTGGCTATAATGCTATTTATTGAGTATATTATTTGGCCCACTAAGTAATGGAAACTAAACCAATCTTTCGGAGAAATACTGGGAAATTGGTGTCAATTGTATAGGTAGGCTACTAGCTTTGATAATCGTATTATTTTATTTTAGTAGTGTAAACACCATTTGTCATACGTTGTAAACATATCTGTGAATGAAATAACAAACACTGATGGGCTGGGGCCTTTCTGTGTGAACTATGCATGTTCTACACATGTCTGCGTAAGTTTCCTGCAGGTTCTCTGGTTTTTCCCTACCACTACAAATGTGTTCAATAGCTCTCTATTTCCTCATCAGCGGGACTTTCCTGTTAAATAAAGGTAAAAAATATATATAAATATACAATATATGGACACTGAGATTAAATAACAATGGTCCATGGTTGTGCATGAGGGTTTGTAAGCACATTTAGGAAATATCTTTTCTCAACTATTCATTACTTTCAGGGTTTGATAATGGAGTAACTCAGGTAGTGCTGCGGAGATGTCATCGCCAAAATGGGAGAACAATGCACTTTATGAAATGGGGAGACATGGTGGCTTAGCGCTCATACTTCAGTTACAATGTCCGGAGTTCAATCCCTGGATATAGGTTTCCTCCTAGTACCCTGGTTCCCTCTACCACTAACATATGTACAACAGGTTAATCCTCCAGCCAAATGTTTCTAACCACCCCATAGGTTGCCCTATGCAGAGTGGCATTGAAGATGGGTCAAATGCAGAAAACGAATTACCCCTAACGGGGATTAATAAAGTAACAACAATCTTACATATCAATCCATGGAGAAACTCTGGCACAAGGAGCAATAGTTACCTCAGTGTGTTGATGAGGCATTTTTCTCTGTTACCAACCAAACATGTGTGTTAAACTACTCTCTATAGCAGGGGTCACCAACGTTGTGCCCTTTGGTGCATGCCCAGTAACCCTTGAGACTCTTCTTTCTAAGGTGTAAAACAATTAATTTTCTTCAATCTGATTCTTAAAAATACAGTTATTTCTGTTCTTGGGACTCGAGTACGACTTTCAAATGAAGCTATTTCGATATAATATGTGGTCAATATCCTATAAATAAACAGTGTATGTTTAAGTCTTTAGGTAGCTTTTTTTTTCTTGAAGTAGCCCTCAGCTGAAAAAAGGTTGGTGACCCCTGCTCTATAGTGTGCCTACAGTCTCATCATGAAGGAGACTAAGCCCTGTGCAGTGTATGAGAGAACAGCATACTGGCAGAGGCACATGTACACATCACTAGACTGGCATTGTGTGATTTTGTTGTGCCAATGATGATGTGTGTGCAGCACATTAAAACTCCTAAACAGAGGTTTAGGTTTTGATTTTCGTTTACACTGATACTTGTTTGTCTGCATTTAACCCATCCTTCGATGCCGCTATTGTCGACAAAGTTAACCGTTAGAAAGTTGTGCTTTTGTTTAACTGATAACTATTCAATTTCTCTTCTTCAGTCTATTATCCAATATGAAATCTAAATGATGCCAGTATACTTTTTCACTATAAAAAATCACCAGTCCGGCCATTAATACAACTGCAGGCCTCAGTTTGGTGAGTAAATTCTACTCACCAAACTGATGAGTAAATTCTACTCACCAAACTGAGGCTGTGGCTGTATGGGTGCTGTCCTGTGGGTGCCCAAGTGGAGGTGCGGTGTCTCTGCAGCGCCTCCTATGGGGATCCTTGTGTCGGTGCCCGGGCGGCCACAGTTGGTCTGCTGCTCCGGGAGAGGACGGCTCCTCTGATGGGGTTTCCTCACCTTGGTCATCTGTACCCAGCCTTATGTACTTGATTTTAATTATGAGTGTGAGCTTGAGTGTAGAGCAAAGGGTAGGGGGACTAGGTGTGTGTGTGTATTGTGATAACTGTATGGGGAGGGTTTGACGGGCGAGAATGTTTTTAATGTATTCTTAAATGTCAAGCACTTTGCGATGCACCTGTGTATGAAAAGCGCTCTATAAATAAAGATTGATTGATTGATTGATTGATTGATTTGGGTTGTTTATCTGGGACCTAGACAAGTCAAACTATGTGGGCACTACATAGGGCATACCAGGTCTAGCCCATACCTATTTAGCCCACTTGAACTTTAAATGGGCCCCATATAGTTAGCCCATGTGGGTTGCCCATGTGGGGCCTATTCAGGTTAAACTATATGGGCCCTACATAGGGCATCCCAGCCTTAGCCCATGTCAGTTTAGCTCACTTGAACTTTAAATGGGCCCCATATAGTTAGCCCATGTGGGTTGCCCATGTGGGGCCTATTCAGGTTAAACTATATGGGCCCTACATAGGGCATCCCAGCCTTAGCCCATGTCAGTTTAGCTCACTTGAACTTTAAATGGGCCCCATATAGTTAGCCCATGTGGGTTGCCCATGTGGGGCCTATTCGGGTTAAACTATATGGGCCCTACATAGGGCATCCCAGCCTTAGCCCATGTCAGTTTAGCCCACTCGAACTTTAAATGGGCCCCATATAGTTAGCCCACGTGGGTTGCCCATGTGGGGCCAATTCAGTTTAAACTATATGGGCCCTACATAGGGCATCCCAGCCTTAGCCCATGTCAGTTTAGCCCACTTGAATTTTAAATGGGCCCCATATAGTTAGCCCACGTGGGTTGCCCATGTGGGGCCAATTCAGGTTAAACTATATGGGCCCTACATAGGGCATCCCAGCCTTAGCCCATGTCAGTTTAGCCCACTTGAATTTTAAATGGGCCCCATATAGTTAGCCCACGTGGGTTGCCCATGTGGGGCCAATTCAGGTTAAACTATATGGGCCCTACATAGGGCATCCCAGCCTTAGCCCATGCCCAGTTTGCCCACTTAGAACCCATAAAGGTCCCATTTAGCCAACCCACATGGGCTTTACACCTGGGCCCCATGTATGTTAAACTATATGGGCCCATTAATTTTTGCCCAGTTTTATCCCATGCCCATTTAACCAACAACAGACCCATATGGGGCCCAGATCACAGCCCATGTGGGCATCACATATGGGGCCCACATTAGCAAACCTTTCTGGGCCCCTCAAAATTTGCCCTGGACAAGCCCATGCCCAGTCAGTACCCATCTTGCCCACTTGTGGCCCATGTGGGGCCCACATTGCTTTGCTGGCTGGGT